>JAJJMA010051794.1:0-15992 GCA_023529015.1 Papaver nudicaule | reverse complement strand
GGTCCTCTTCAACAAAACATTTCCTTGATATTTCCGTCCTATTAAAAACAAGTCCTATAAAACAAAAACCAGTAATTATTTTTAGTAGTAATAATCTTCAGTAGTTCTTCTCACGTTTTCAATCCTCAAAATCAAGATTAGTAATCTCTGATATCACCCCAAAAGCTGTCATCACTGATGTGGAGTTTTTGCTTACATTGAGGCATTGACTTGTTCATTCATTTTTAACTACTATAGGAGTGGGAGGGAGTCAGACAGTCGGTCACATGGCCCAATCTTGTTATTTATTATTTGGATCCTCCTCTTCTCCCTCTATCTTCTCATCATCTTTGAGGTCCAACAAATATAGTAAGAAAAACACATGTACTACTAATACTACCACCTCATCACCACCCCATCACCTACCTCTCTTTCCTAATTCTTCTTCATCCAAATCATTCATTCCATTCTCTTCTTCTCCTTCTTTTGGATTTGGCTCAGTCAGAAAGAAGGAAAAATCACCACCGCCGACAATTATGGCTGGTTCACCCGGGAAGAACCAGTTCGCATCAGCATCAGATCATCTCCGGCACGTCGGATCTCTGTCCACTCTTTCATCAGGTGCTGGTAAAATCCCACACTTGAACGCTATCGTACTAGGCGAAGGTCTTGCTTCGGAAGAGAATGATCTGGTTTTCCCTAGTCAGGAATTCTCTAGTCAAGCCCTCGTTTCTTCTCCCGCACAGGTATATATCCTCAACTCACTCACTGATTTATCCAATTTCAGTTTGATCACCATCATATTAGGTCTTCATTCATTTGTGCTTAAATGGTATATCCTCTTTATTGTCAGTATTTGGAAATGTATAGAAAGTCAATTTTGGATCCTTCTGGATTCTGGTCAGAAATTGCTTCTCAATTTTACTGGGAAAAGAAATGGCCACAACAACAGCAAGTCTACACTGAGAATCTAGATGTTAGGAATGGCGATATCAAGATCGAGGTAAAGTAAATGTAGACTAATATGATATGAGTTTTTCAACAAATGATGGATTAAAAAAACTCGTATTGAATTTGGTGTTTTTGTTATTTGTGAATGGAGCAGTGGTTTAAAGGTGGTATGACCAACATATGCTACAATGCGCTTGATCGAAACATAGAAGCAGGGAATGGTGATAAAATTGCAATGTACTGGGAGGGTAACGAATTGAATCAAGATGGGAGTTTAACCTACACGCAGTTGCTTCACCAAGTTTGCCAAGTAGGAATTTGTTGTGTTTCGAATCCAAAACTTACTACTTTTTTGTGTCTTCATTTTATTAGTTCGTTTGGCTTAGACTCTGGTTGAGATTTGCTTATTATTTATGTAGCTTGCAAACTATTTGAAAGATATTGGTGTTAGTAAGGGAGATGCAGTTGTGATTTATTTACCAATGCTCATGGAATTGCCTATTGCAATGCTGGCTTGTGCTCGAATTGGTGCTATTCACTCGGTAACACTCCATGTTCACCTTTTCTTTTTTTTTCCTTCTTTTTTTTGGGTAGTCTCATTTCTTTCCTTCCATTTACGAAGTTAATGAATTTGCTGTTTTCTCTTATGTTAGGTTGTATTTGCTGGGTTCTCTGCAGACTCATTGTCCCAAAGAATTGTGGACTGTAAGCCAAAAGCTGTGATAACTTGCAATGCTGTTCGAAGGGGGTCTAAGGTCATACACCTCAAAGAAATTGTAGATGCTGCACTTGTTGACTCAGCCAAAAACGGCTTCTCTGTAGGTAAGTAATGTCATTGTATTGATCTGTATTGCTCAAACCCTATAACCTATCAAGTTTACTGGCATCTCACTGCCAGTTCTTGAGGTAGTTTTAAAATTTTCAAATACATGTTTGTCCTCAACTTCTGTTATTATGCTTGAATGAAACTTATAAAAAGCTATGTTGTTGTATGGGGTCTCTGAAGTACCCTCTGAGTTTCTTACCTTTTTTCTTCTTATATATGTTTACTTACATCATGTTTTCACTTACTTCTATGATGTTCAGGTGTCGTTTTAAATTACGCAAATGAATCAGCCATGAAGAGGGAAAGTACAAAATGGACGGATGGTAGAGACATCTGGTGGCAGGTCAGTCTATTGATTGGTAAAACAGATCCACATTATGTGATCAGTTTTCGAATATTATCTAATGAGCACACTTAGTGGTAGGATTGCATCTGGTCCAATCATACATGGAATTTTTTCTTCTTCATATATATGTTTAAGGATGGGCTTTCTTGCAGGATACTGTCCCAAAATATCCTACAACATGTGCAGTGGAGTGGGTTGACGCTGAAGACCCACTTTTCCTGTTGTATACCAGTGGAAGCACAGGAAAGCCCAAGGTGATTCAAGGGGTTGGTCACTTGAAATTTCTTAATCTTACTTTTGTGTTTAAAGCTAACATTGTTAATCGCAGGGTGTTTTGCATACAACTGGGGGTTACATGATATACACAGCAACTACATTCAAATATGCCTTTGACTACAAGTCATCAGATATATACTGGTATGCTAGCTTTGGCAAAAAGTGGCTGACCTTTCTTAATTCAGAACCGAATATGTAGAACTTTTAGTTGAAGGGGTCTCCAAATTCTGTGTAACCATCGAATACTTCTCCTGATTACAGGTGCACTGCTGATTGTGGTTGGATTACGGGACACAGCTATGTAACTTATGGTCCCCTGCTAAATGGAGCAACTGTTGTAGTTTTTGAAGGGGTAACTAGTTTAAGATTTTTTGTTTTTACTTAGATTAAGGAATGGTATATAGATTTCTGTCCACAATGATTAGTTGACCATACTGAGATAAATGGAAGAATTCAAAGCTCTCTAACATGTATATTGGGGGTACAAAATGATGTTCAGTGTCTCAGCCGTGATGACCATAATGAGATAAATGGAAGAACTCAAAGCTGTATATCATGTATATTGGGGTACAAAATGGTGTTCAGTGTCTCAGCCGTAAATATGTCAATTACTGGCTAACCATTGTTGCTGGTTCTCAGTCGTTTCAAACTTATTTGTGATTATTGTTTTTATGTGTTAAACAAAACAGTTACAGATGTTGGTGTGGTCATATTACTTCTATGTCCTAAGTTCTAACTGAATTTTGTGTAAAACCTGCAGGCTCCAAATTATCCTAATGCTAGCCGCTGTTGGGACATTGTTGATAAATACAAAGTATCATTATTCTACACCGCACCAACTTTGGTGCGATCCCTCATGCGGGATGGTGACGAGGCAAGTTTTTTTTTTTTTTTTTTTTTTTTTATACATATCAGTTAACTTAAATCCTTTCACAAGTGGGTGGGTATTAGCATAAGCATGACTTGCTTGGAGATTAATCTTCCAATTTTCCTCTAGTTCAAAATTCTTGGGGAGAAGGTGTTACTCTTATCTGTAACTCTAAGTGAGCCTTTTAGGAGATATTTTGTTGTTCCTATTTATACCATCTATTGCCCAATTTTATTATTTTTACAAGGATGGGACTGGGCGGTGGGGCTTTCAGTTTTCATGTAATGGGTTTCTGATGTTCCAGAATGTATGACATGTTTCTTAGGTCTTATATTGTTGATTGTTCACTGATTGCAGACGTTTTACATTTGCAGTTTGTTACTCGCTATTCTCGCAAATCATTGCGAGTCCTTGGAAGCGTGGGGGAGCCTATTAACCCAAGTGCTTGGAGGTTTCTAGCTTTCAGTGCTATCTGATTTGACACATACCATGTTCCCCTAATGTGAAGGATTCTGAGTTATTGCTTTGTTTATTAGGTGGTTCTTCAATGTGGTTGGAGATTCAAGATGCCCTATCTCAGATACCTGGTGGCAAACTGAGACTGGTGGCTTCATGGTATTTTTATTTTGTTTGTTTTGTTCATTACACCTCAGTCTTTCACATTCTCCTTCTTGCCAATTCATCAGCATGGTTCATTATTTCTCTATGCAGATTACACCCTTACCTGGTGCTTGGCCTCAAAAGCCCGGATCTGCTACTTTCCCATTTTTTGGAGTTCTGGTATGTACCAATAACTAACACACTGACTAGGCCTCTTGTATAAATTTTTTATTCGAACTGTAATATATAATGGAATTAAAAATTGCAGCCTGTAATTGTTGATGAGAAGGGAACTGAGATTGATGGTGAGTGTAGCGGATATTTGTGTGTGAAAAACTCATGGCCAGGGGCATTTCGTACTCTTTATGGGGATCATGATAGATACGAAACAACATATTTTAAGCCATTCCCAGGCTATTATTTTACTGGTGATGGTTGCAGAAGGTAAATACTGGAAACTGCTTTTAATCTTCAGGTTTTGAGTCTTATTTCTTGGGTAATCTTAGTCAACAGCTGCATACTTTTGAATATATATGGACTTGTTTGGTCCTCTTTTATAGGGACAAGGATGGCTATCATTGGCTCACTGGAAGAGTTGATGATGTTATCAACGTCAGGTACCTTCTGCACTTTCGACTCTTTCTGTAGCTTTCTTGGCTTAGGCTTCGCAAGAAGGATGCGGGTTACAGAGATTATTACTCATTGGTACTGTTTCTGGTTATTTATTTGTTTGTTTCATTGATGATGGTGTATCAGTGGGCACCGGATCGGTACAGCAGAAGTTGAATCTGCTTTGGTCTCACACCCCCAATGTGCTGAAGCTGCTGTAGTTGGTGTCGAACATGAGGTAGATGATCCATGGCTTGAGCAGTTTTTTCTTACCAGTTATAATTTGTTTTAATGTTGAGCATCTCGTGCTGTTCACCACAAATCTAGACTTCGGGTTTATGCCCTTCTTCTTAGTTGAATAAGCCTCGAACTGCACCTTGATTTTTCGAAACATTGCTTTTGATAAACTTTCTGTTGCTACTTGCTAGGTCAAAGGACAGGGTATATATGCATTTGTCACACTAGTAGATGGTGTTCCTTACAGTGAGGAACTCAGGAAAAGCCTGACACTAGCAGTTAGAAAACAGGTTTGATTCCACATATTTTAGTGCCTTTTCTTAAAAGCATGATAATAATTTGTTGTATGCTCGTGTTTGCTCATGATGACTATGACCCATTTTAAACTCTCTGTATCAGATTGGTGCATTTGCGGCCCCCGACAAGATTCATTGGGCACCTGGACTCCCGAAAACAAGAAGTGGAAAAATAATGAGAAGGATCCTTAGAAAAATTGCTTCGAGGCAGTTGGATGAACTTGGGGATACAAGCACTCTTGCGGATCCAAGTGTAGTCGACCAACTTATAGCACTCAGTGATCAGTAGTGAATATGGAACTCTCACTTTGATTTTAGGCAGATTGATAGTCACTCTCTTTAATCTTTATTGAGATACTCAGTCCATCATCAGAGAAGCTGCAAGGTTGTTTTATTTTTTTCAAATGAGCTACCTGAAGTAATTTATAGGGAAATTCATGTTCTTGTATTTTTGTATCTATAGGCAGAATGATGATCTGATTATTGTTTAATCTGATTGTCAGAGGAGAATTTTAAAGAAATTAAATGCAGTAGTTGAATTCTGTCCTAGGAGGACTGATTTTGAATGTGTATATGCCTATAAACTCATTATTATTTTTCATTTGCTTGCCTCCTGTTTCAACTATCAAGTACTTGATATCACCTTGGCAGAATATTCTCAGTTCAAGTATCCTTAATGAAACAACGTAAGCCAATAGTAATGTCTAGTTTTTTCAATTCTCTCATTTACAGTTGTGGATCTTTCTAGAGAACTGTTTCTTACCGCAGAGTGCCAATTGATGGCAAGTGTGG
Organism: Papaver nudicaule; assembly: GCA_023529015.1. Lineage (NCBI taxonomy): Eukaryota > Viridiplantae > Streptophyta > Magnoliopsida > Ranunculales > Papaveraceae > Papaver > Papaver nudicaule. The sequence continues at coordinate 10,212 of JAJJMA010051794.1, read as the reverse complement.
AAAAATACTCGGTCGTTATACCCACTTAGGTAGGTATATTAATCGCAAGCGTACATCTGCACTTTTCAGAACAAGAAGAATAGCATCCTGGTCTATTTTGGGCAAGAAGCAAAGGTAAAGCAAGAATTTTGTCTCCTTTTTATTTTATTGCTTTGTATTAGATACTTGTGCAAGCAAGGAATCATTAAGCAGGTATTTGACTCAATTTGCACTCTGTATAGTACATCAAAATGATTGCTGCCATCTTTGTTTTCGTCTTTCTTCTCAAAATTAGAGATTAGTGCATTGTCTTATTGTTTTCACAATGAATGCAGATCAAACCAACAAAACATGGTCAAATAGTCTAATTGGAGAACTCGAACTGACAGAACCTAAAAGGGAGGAAGAGCACTGGAAGAAGGAGTCGATATTCGAGTTGCCCACTTTTGTTAAGGATAGGAATGTGAAAGCCTATGAGCCTCAAGTGGTGTCCATTGGTCCTTACCACTACTCTAAGCCTCATTTGAAGCCAATGGAAGTCCACAAAAGAAGAGCAATTCGTCATTTTGTTAAAAGAGGGGGTGAGCCCATTCAGTCCTATAAGAAGGGACTATTAAAAGATGTGCATCTACTCAGGGAGTCATATGCTCGGCAGCTGGATGAGGAATGGACAGACGATAACAGATTTGTCGAGCTAATGATCCAGGATGGATGCTTCATTCTTGAATTTTTGTCTGCTGCTGCAAACTACTATAAAGAAAATGATACTTATGCTCTTAGTGACCCCATGTTTAGCTATTATGGTACAATTGTTAACTATAATCCTGTGATGCATGACTTGTTGCTGGTGGAGAACCAACTGCCCTATCTGGTGCTATTCACATTATGGTCTATAAATAGTAGCTCAAGTGAGAATGAGGTGAGTGATTCGAAAGATTTAGAATAAAATGATTTCAGTTTATCTCAGTCATTCTCTCATTAACTATTTTTATGTTTTAGATCCAACATATATCGCTGCCTAATTGTAATGTTAAACTTGGCTGTGCACCAGGTAAATCACATTTTATCCTGGATGATGTTTGCACCTAATGAAGGTCCAGGGCTTCACATGCTTGACATGTATATGAAAGGACTACTTAGAGGAGGCAAACAATTTGAAGAGGAAATAGTCGTAAAACGATGTGCATCAGAGCTTCATCACCAGTCTGGCGTTCAATTTAAAAAGGTGGGGAGTTACCAAGACATCAAATTCGACAAGAGCACTGCAACACTACAACTTCCGTCGGTGATCATAAACGACTACAATGCATCTACACTTCTGAATTTGTTAGCATATGAGCTTCGGGTTGGAACGGGAAGAGATATGAACTCGTACATTTACCTCATAGACTCCCTTGTAGACTCTGCTAAGGATGTCAGGTTGCTCCAATCCCAAGGCATCATAGTTAGTTCCATGGGCAGCGACGATGCTGTGGTGAAGGTGTTGAAGGATCTTGCCAGGGACACAGTGGTGGATTCTAGTTGCATGTCCTATTTGGCGATAGGAGAGATGAATAAGTATTATGAAGACAGTATGAACAAGTGGAGGAGAAGGTTCCGTGAATGGCGTTCTAAACTTTACTTGAATTACTTTAGTAATCCATGGACAGTGATCTCGGTAGCGGGAGCTGCTCTTCTCCTGGTACTGACTGTGATCCAGACCGCTTACACGGTCCTCTCATTTTACTCAGATCACCCTGGGGGCAAGAAAAGATAAGATCGGTGCGAAGCCTAGTAAACTATGATCGAGAAAGTTTCACATTTCGTATCTAGCTCTGTCTGCCTGTCTGGTCTTTGGGGCTTTTTCCATGTTTGTTTCTCTAGGGCCTTAAGCTATTGATTGTTGTTACCATTGCTTTTGCTTTTGCTTTTGCTTTTACCGTTGTGTTCTCTTTTTTGATTGTACCAAACGCGCTGTTATTGTAGTTTACTTTCACTCATTTGGGGAAAGCTTAAAAGACGAATGGAGGACACAAGCTGATATAGATGTTCTAGTCAAACGACTAGTAAAAAAAAAAATAATTTCCAAATCCTCGTATTATTTTGTTTTACCAAAAACAGTCCTGCAAGATGTTATTCCTTCTCTTTTAAATTTGTGCCCATTACCCAATTTTGTATAGTGGCGCAAATTCTACACTTTTAGCAACCAATAATTTGCTACATTAACCAAAGTCTGTTTTGAGCCTTTCTTGACTCTCGACAACGCGGGTCAACGCGGAGAGAGGCGATTTGGGATTTTTGGTCAAGCATTAAATTTTCTCGTATCTTCAGATTTGCTTTGATTTTATCTCAATCAAAGCATTTAATTCTTATCATTGTTTTTTACTTCTTGTTCTTAATGATTGGTGATCATTTTTTTCACTGATTTCTGAGTGGATTCTGTCGGATATTTCATTTTTGTAACCCTAAATTTAGGGTTTAACAAAGGAAAAATGAATTCCGAAGTTGAAACTCCTATTGATGGTGTGGATTTGAGTAAGTATCCTTCTGTTCCTATTATTGATGATGTTCTGGATTCCAGTATTGAAGAATGGAGGTTTAGTTTAATTGGTCGTTTGGATTTTGTTAAGCTCAAAATTGAAACGACGGAGATTGAGTTGAAGAAACAATGGAAGCTTACTGGTTCTGTTCAATTGATTCCTCTAGGTAAAGGTTTTTTCATTATTGAGTTAAGTAATGAAGTTGATAAACAAAATGTATGGAATGGGTTTTGGTATGTTGATGGACAAATTCTTAAGGTTAAGGAGTGGGAACATAATTTCAATCCTGATAAACATAAATCCACTACAGCTTTTGTTTGGGCAAAATTTCCAGGTTTACCAATTGAATATTGGAAGGAGCAGATTATTAAAACTATAGCTGGGGCACTTGGTAGAGCTGTTAAGGTTGATGATACCACTTTGAAGAAGAAAATTGGCTATTATGCCAGTGTGTTGGTAGAAATAGATATGACAAAACCAGTTACAGATAAAATTTGGGTCAAGAACAAGTTTGAAGGGTTTCTTCAGGATGTTGTATTTCTTAAATGCCTGAGTTTTGTGTTCTACTATGGGTCATATTGAAGAGAGATGTAGAATTAAGCTCAGAGATCCTTCTGTTGATAAGGAGAAAGTGATTCCAAAAATAAGAAGAAATAAAAACAAGGATAAAGAAGTAGAAGGTCCTTTGGATCTTTTCACAGATGGTGGTAAGCAAATTTCTAATTATGTTGTTGATTCAAATTATGTTGGGAATACAGGAGTAGAAGGAGATATGATTGCTGCTGGAGTATTGACTTCTTTTGGTGAAAGTTCATCTGGGAGATTTCAGGTGTTTCAAGAAATGAATGAGGAAGTTCTTGGTTCAAATGAGGAATTCCCTGAGTTACCAGTTAACACTGTTTTGTTAGTTATTTCAGGTGCTCCTTCTATTAAAAATACATTGCATATTGTTCCACCTCTGGCTTCAGTAGTATTTGAGGAAGGAGAAATTGAAAGTAGTGTTGCTCATACAGATTGTGATAGTTCTGTCAGTGTGGAAGAGAGTGCAGCTATTAGTGACAGTGACTTGAATAAGGAATTTTGTGCTCCTATGAAGGATGGTGTTAGTTTAATTACTACAAGACCTCAAGTAAACAAGAAAAAAAATTTAGGTAAAAAAACAAGTGCTAAGGGGAGTGGTGCTACCACTTCTCAACAACAAATGAAGAGATGAGAGTTTTGTTCTGGAATGTCAGAGGCTTAAGGAGATCTAAAGCCAAAGACAAACTCAGAAGTTTAGTAAATAATTTTAATCCCTCTTTAGTAATATTAGCTGAACCTAAAGTTAGTGTCACTAAGGATTTTGTTCACTCATTGAGACTTCCTGGTATGAGTAATATGTTAGACAATTATGATGATCTAAGGAAAGGCAATTTATGGATACTATGGAGTTCTTCTCTGAGTACTCCAGTTGTAATATCTAATACAAGACAAACAATTTCTATAGAAGTGGGTGGTACTATCATTACAGGAATTCATGCTGCTTGTTTAACTGTGGATAGAAGAAGTTTGTGGGAAGAACTAGTTGCAATCAGTTTATTGAACAAGCCTTGGCTTGTAATTGGAGATATGTTGTTTTGAGTATGGATGAAAAAGTTGGTGGTTTAAGACCTTTAACAATTTCCATGCTTGAGTTCAGTGATTGCTTGAGTACTTGTGGATTATTCCAAGCAGTAAAAACAGGAATTGAGTTTTCTTGGTGCAATAACAGATGTGGTAAGAAGAGAATTTTGTGCAATCTTGATAGAGCAGTGGTAAATTCCAAATGGATAGATTTATATCCAAGTTGGGGATATAAAGTTAGTACTAGAGTTTTGTCCGATCATAGTGTGCTTCTTGGAGCCAATGCTAACATCCCTAAGCCTCACAATGTCCCTTTTAGAGCATTGAAAGTTTGGTTAAGTCATCCTGGTTTCTTGGAATTGGTTAAGCAGTCTTGGGAGGAAGAAATAGTTGGTAATGATGCTTTCATTTTTCTTGCTAAACTTAAAAGACTCAAGATTACAGTCAAAGATTGGAACTGGAATATTTTTGGTGATGTGAAGAAGAAGTTAATCATTGCTGAAGATGAAGTGGTGCAAGCAACTTTAGAATCAGATAGTAGCCCTGAGGATAATTCTTTACTTACTAAGTTGAATATGGCTAAATACAGACAGGAGGTATTACTTCAGCAAAATAAGGAAATGTTACAGGCCAAAGCAAGAGTAAAGTGACTTAAAGAGGGAGCTTCTAATTCCAGGTTTTTTCACACTTCTCTGAAGATTAGACAAGCTCAAACTTTTTTTGAACTAGAAAAGTCAATGGGGGAGGTGGTATCTTCTCATGCAGATATATCTAAAGTTCTTGTGGATTATTATGAGGATAAATTTAGATTTAAAGGAGTGGAGTTCAGGGATAGAGTTTTCTCTTCTCTTCCTAAGGCAATTCAGGAGGAAGATAATATTATGTTGTGTGCATTACCATGTGGAGAAGAGATTAAAAAAGCTATTTTTGACATGGATCCAGATAGTGCTCCTGGGCCAGATGGATTTGCTGGTTGGTTTTATAGAGCTAGTTGGGAGATTATTGGTAATGATTTTGTGAAAGTTGTTCAGTACTGTTGGAGAAATAAGTTTATCCCTAAAGGTATGAATTCAAACTTCCTTAAGTTTCTCCCAAAAGTAAAAAATGCCAAGAATGCTAAGCACTTTAAACCAATTGGACTAATGAACTTTTGTTTCCCAATAATGTGGGTGCAGAAATTGGGTCATATGGACCAAAAACAATGTCACACGGTTGTAGTGGACGGTTAAAAGTGTGTATTGTTGAAAAAGACTTGATGCCACCTATTATCTATTTAGACAATTATATCCCTCACCTTTTGTATATTTGATTTCCTTTATCCATTTCTCTCTCCAGATTACTTTCTCTTTCTTTATTTAAAATTTAATCACAAAAATAATCATAACTTTCAAAATATATATCGGATTTTTAAAAAACTTATATTTTTAGAATGGGGTTGATATGATCTACAAAAAAAGACACATTGTTGATATTAAATTCGAAAAACAAAAAGTTATTTGAAAAATAGCTTGGTTGTACCCCGATACAACTCGACTTAAAAGTAAGGTATGAAGAATTTGAAAAAGTAGCTAGGTTGTACCCGAATACAATTCGACTTAAGAGTAAGACACAAAGAATTATTTGAAAAATAGATAGGTTGTACCCCGATACAATTCGATTTAAACCTTAGGTAGGAAGAATTATTTAAAAATAGATAGGTTGTACCCGGTACAACTCGACTTAAAACTTACGTAGGAAGAATTATTCGATAAATAGCTAGGTTGTACTCCGGTACAACTCGACCTAATACTAAGGTATGCAGAATTATTCGAAAAATAGCTAGGTTATACTCTAGTACAACTCGACCTAATACTAAGGTATAAACGAATTATTCGAAAAATAGCTAGGTTATACTCCGGTACAACTCGATCTAATACTATGTATGACGAAAAATAACTATGTTATACTCCAGTACAACTCGAATTAAACTAAGGCCACTTCCTATGGGACACAAATAACACACAATATGAGTGTTTTGTGCGACTACGGACCCTGCAAACAGCCCAAACGACGTTGCAACGCCATATGGAAATAGTATCGTCGATGGAAATTCCATCGACAGATACAAAAAGTATCGAGGTCGATGGAAATTCCATCGACGATACTATTTTCGTCGATAGAGATGTACGGCCCAAATTTGTTAAAGCCTATATATACCCTCATTTGTAAGCTTTTCAACACACACCTTCGCAACATTTGTAGTAGTTTTCTCAGATCTACCACAATTGCGCACTCCGCTATCTATTTGTTTGCGTTGGACACACCCTCCGCTGTGCACACCTTCTATATGGCACGCGGCAAAGCAAAAAACAAGGGGAAACAAGCTGCTACTCAATCTACTCAATATGATCCTGAAGTGTACGATGAGGATAGTCAAGAAATGGGAGAAGGAAGGACTGGGAGAGGAAGCCGCGGGCAATCTTTCACTGCATCTGAGGACATGAACATATGTTCTAACTATGTCCGATTTACTGAAAATCCGATTACCGGTGTTCATCAAGATAAGGCAACATTGTGGGGGAGCATCTTTGACCAGTTCGAGCAGGAGACAATGAATGTCACTTGCCGTACGGAAGTTTCTTTGTGCAACCACTTCGTGACCATCAATGCACAGGTGCAACTGTTTGTTGCTGCCAGTGTGCAAGCTGAACGTCGAAGACAAAGTGGGGAGGGTGACACGGACGTCGAACGGAGGTGTCGCGAGGCATGAAAGAGAGAGCACGGGAAACCATTTGCCTACGAGGAGTGTTACCATATTTTGAAAGTGTTGCCTAAGTATGACCCAAAGATGCTTCTCCGGCTGAAGTCGGTTCCTAAAGCTTCACCATACAATCAAGGTTCGCCTAACTCCCAGGGGTCTCCATCCTCGCCCTTTGCGTCCCAATTTTTCTCACAGATGGGGTCACAAGGTGCAGGAGGCAGTCAAGGTGCAGGAGGCAGTGGAGGCAGTGGAGGAAGTGGAGGTAGTGGAGGTAGTGGAGGAGGTATGACAACTGAGAAGGCGTCTGCAAATGCATTTAAGTTCTAGATGTTGTGTGGTAGGAACCAGGCCAAGAAGCTACGACAAGCAAAGGCTGATGCTGCTGTTGAGGGGAAAGGCTTCAACATGGACGCCTATACTGCCCACCTCAAGGAAACTTCCAAGGAACGATCGGCTGAACGGTGAACTTAAAAAAATTCGCCTCTCCCAGGAGAAGTATGTGCATAACCATGATAAGCATAAAATCATGAATGCCAATACCTCTAACATGAATGGGTAACAACTGTACATCTGGAAGATGGACTTCGATCGGATCAAACGGCAGATGGAGGCAGAACGGCTTGCCGCTCTTGAGTCTGACGTTCAAGGAGCACCTGCTATCCCATCCGTCAATGCCGATAATGCATCTGACGTTGAAGCGGAGGAGGTCAGTCCTTGGGCGGACGAGTAGCATCTCCATTATCATTATCATTCACGGGGAGTGGGGGGTAGCATCGGCAAGGGTATCATCATCATCATCATTAGTGGCAGCAAATGTGTATCATCACCATCATCAGTAGTATCAGCATCATCATCATCAATGGCAACAATGTGTATCATCATCATCATCAATGGCAGCAATGTGTATCATCATCATCATCAGTAGTTTCAGAATCATCATCATCATCAGTAGTATCAGTATATCATCATTAAGGAAGGCAGTTTGCCGATTTTCAACAACAATGGCAATTGCGTTACCATCATCGGATGATCTTTTGCAAAAGGGCTTGGCACACCCTTTTTACTAATTATTATTATTATTATTATAAAATTTATTAATAATTAATCTTACATATTATTGAGTTCGATTACACAGATTGTGGACCCTACTACAGAAGATAAACAGGTTGTCGTGCTATGCCTACCAGCGAGCCTCATGAGGAACCAACCAAGAAAGCCGAAGCTGGATGGGGGGCTGATTATGTCACAAGGGGGGCAAGTTAACTCTACCTTCCATGTCAAATTCTGCAGTATTGCGTCATCTGTGACTCGAACCTGGAACCTCCTGGAGCGCATCAAACCTCTTGAGGAATGGGGATGACCAGCTGAGCTAGCTACCCTTTGTTTATTATTATTATTATTATTATTATTATTATTATTATTATTATTTTTTTTTTTTTATTTTTTTTGCAAAAGGGATTGGCAAACCTTTTTTGCTAATTATATCGGAACGACACCCTTTTTAATGTAATTATTGTCTTTAATTTTAATGAAAATCTCTAGTTATATAAAAGTGAATCTTCATTAATACTAACGGAAAAAAAATACAGAAAAAAAAACACTTAATCATCCAGAAAAAAAAAAAACACTTAATCATCATCTTCATCCTCTAAACTAAAAAAAAACAATTAATCCTCATCCTCATCCTCATCATAATCATTTTCATCTTCATCTAATCCATCTTCAAAGGAAGCAGCTGTTTCCCAACGAGGAGCACGAACTTCTTCATCTTCATCTTCTTCATCTCCACCATCTCCAACAGCTCTTCGTCCTTCTTCTGCCCAAAGATGAGCACAAAGATCACTCCTTAATCTTTCGTACAAATTTGGGATACGAATGTGATTCGTCATCCGCGCATAGTCCCTTGCACCTATTCCCCGTTGTGGCACAACATCTTCCCTCAAGTCCTCGTCTGGATAGTTGGTCCAGGTAGCATTACGACGAGTTTCTTGGGTTACCATGTTATGCAGAATTATGCAAGTGAGCATAGTCTTCATTTCACGGGGACTCAAACCACGGAATGGACCACAAACGATAGCAAATTTCTTCTTCAGAATTCCAAAGGCCCGCTCAACATCCTTCCTGAAGGCCATCTGCATTCTGTTGAAATGCCTCATTGCCTTACCCGTATTTCCTGTAGGCACTCCCCTAAACGCTTGAACCAGTGTTGACCACTTAGGATATATTCCGTCAGCAAGATAATACCCATTATTGTACTGATGTCCGTTGATATTGAAATGAACAGGGGGGGCTCGGCCTTTCTTAAGGTCTTCGAAAAGAGGCGATTTGTGCAACACATTAATGTCATTTTGCGAACCAGGAAGACCAAAAAAAGCATGCCATATCCAACAATCTTCAGTAGCCGCAGCTTCTAAAATGACAGTTGGCTTAGCGTAATGACCCTTGTATTGACCAGCCCACATTGTTGGACACCCTTGCCACACCCACAGTCGAGACTACCGAGCATTCCAGGGAAACCCCTCTCCGTATTCACTTTCAATATCTCTCGAATATCTGTCTGGTTGGGCTTGCGCAAATACTCTGAACCGAAATGATCAATCATAATTTTGCAAAACAACGAGAGATAGTTGAAGGCAGTTGTTTTTCCCATTCGGATGTACTCATCAAGGGAATCTGCCGGACAACCGTAACCAAGAATCCTCAAGGCCGCCGTAACCTTCTGCTCCGGACTGTGACCTCTAACATTACGACAATCAAACTGATAATCAAATCGAGGTTCAACTTTTACAAGCTCCGAAATAATAAATTTCGTCAAGTGCCGGGGCATGCGGAAGCGCCGCTGAAAATCTTGGTCGGAATACACACAATCTTCATTGAAATAATCATGCATCAATTTCTCATGGTAGAATTCCCGATCACGGTAAGTGTATCGCCTACACTGTACCGCTTTTGGCTTAGGTTCGGAAGGTATTGTGCCAGTATAGACCTCCAACATAGTGTCGAACTGCGCTCTTTCTTCATCAGAGTCGGAATCAATTTCCTGCAGCATTTGAAGAATTCTTTTTTGATAAGAATCAAAATCAATCATTCTTCTTTGCATCTCTTCATCAGAAGAATCCGAAGAATCATGTTCATACTCCATTGAGCCAGAAAAAAAAATTAGATTCAGAAGTTGTTCACTGCAGCATAGTAGAATTGTGTTTGATGTGACAAATGTGATGAAGAATGTGAAGAACAAAACGTTTTGGGGTGCATTAAATAGGCGCTTCGAATTGGACCGTTGGATTGGAGCGAAATCTGATCGATGGAATTTCTATCGATACCTACTACCCCATTTTGGGTTTGCTAGGCCACGTTAGATTGCAAAGGGGA
>JAJJMA010051785.1:0-10681 GCA_023529015.1 Papaver nudicaule | reverse complement strand
TGTTGTTATTGTTATATGTTGATGATATATTATTGACTGGTAGTTCTTCCTCTATGATTGAAAAATTTATACTGGTTTTAAAAAGAGAATTTCCTATGAAAGAATTAGGTGGTCTGAATTATTTTCTAGGTGTTGAAGCTGTAAGAGATAGTGAAGAGATAACTTTGTCACAGAAAAAAAAATACACTTTAGAATTGCTTGAAAAGTCAAAAATGTTAGACTGCAAACCATGTGCTACACCAGTTGTGAAGGGTAATAGATTGTCTGTGCATGATGGTGTTCCTCTTGACAATGCTTCAGAATATAGAACTATAGTTGGTGGTTTACAGTATTTAACAACAACTAGGCCAGATATAAGTTTTGGGGTTAATTATGTGAGTCAATTCATGCATGCTCCAACTGATCAGCATTTGCAGCTTGTTAAGAGGATTTTAAGATACCTCAAAGGTTCAGTTGGTTTGGGTTTGACATTCAAGAAGAGTTCTGTCAACAGCATCACTGCATATACTGATTCTGATTGGGCTGGTTGTCCTGACACTAGAAGGTCAACAGCAGGATATGCAGTTTATTTGGGTTCAAATCTTGTTTCTTGGTCTTCCAAGAAACAACCAACAGTGTCAAAATCTTCTGCAGAAGCAGAATATAAGTGTTTAACATTAGCTGCAGCTGAAGTTTCTTGGATTAAAGATTTGCTTTCAGAGATTCAGATTATTGTCAGAACTCCAATTACATTATCTTGTGACAATACCAGTGCAATTGCACTTGCTTACAATCCTATCTTTCATGCCAGGACAAAGCATGTAGGCATAGATTTTCATTGTGTCAGGGAGCTAGTGGAGAGTGGTTTTCTGGAGATTAAACATGTTGCAAGTGAAGTTCAAATAGCTGATTTGTTTACAAAGGGGTTATGTTATCCAACTTTTTCAAGGTTGCTGTCATTACTGCTGGGCATAACTAAAGATGATGAAGATTTTAATTCTGTTGAAGGTTCTGCTGCTTCTACAACTGCTGCTACTTCTGATGATGTCTCTGTTCCTGCAAGTAATCACTATACTACTTCTGATGCTATGTTTGTTGCTGGTTATGCAAGTAATTGCTGCTGAAGATTCTGTTACTACTTCAACTACTTCATGATGTGTGTTGTTGCACCTGTTTCTTCTATTTTCAAGTACTACTGCTTCAAATTGATTCTGCTGTTGTTTAATTTTGTAGTCAAACTGTTCTTTCTACAAAATAACAGTTTGAGGGGGCATATTAGAGATAAGTAAGTCAAGTCAAGTCAGGTCAAAGTCTTGACTTAAACAGTGTAATAAATGTAACGGTCTATACCGGTATGCTAGTGTGTCGGCTACTATATAACTATGCCTATGTCCTGTAATGTTACCACACTGAAAATATATTTTCTTCTTCTCTTCTTTAGTTGCTCTGATTCTATCACTACTCTCACATCTAACTCCATTTTTTCCTTACGAGATTCCAAACCCCTCTTTGATTTTCAAGTTTGGAGAAGAGTGTGAGAGTTGATGTAACCTAATTTGGTTCTGCGGAAAATTCACTAAAATGCGTGTCTTATTTGCAGCAGTAGTTAATTGTAATGTGGAAGTGGATGAGGTTTCCTAGTTTTTTAGTCTCCCGAGGTTTAGTGCCGATATTTTTACATGGTCCCTACACAAAACCGGTCCTGGTTAGCGAGTCGATAGCCATTTTCGCACTCCTCGAATAATTATTGCCAACAAAAATTGCAAGTTTTTAGGGCCTAGTGAATTTAGAAACCGTGAATTCATTTGGAAGCGGGGTTTTACACAAATGTCGTAAACCATTAATAGGGAGGCAATACATAAACAAGGTATGATGTTTAGGAAAAACATCATCTAAAACGTTTTCGGCAGCATAAAAATGGTGAATTCATGTGAGAGTGGTGGGTCTTACACAAATGTTGTGACCCACTACTGGTGAGGCAGTACATAAACAAGGTATGATGTTTGGAAAAAACATCTAAAACATTTTCGGCACCAAAAAAAAAAAAAACTGAAAGAAGCCTTGATTTTATTTTATTTTATCGTTGAGATACAATGTTACGTCGTCGAAATCAGTAGATGTTCGGACTTATGAGATGCTACTACGAGGGGTTGAACCGTTAACCTCTCTTATGGGGGAGGAATATCATTTATTTATTTATTATATTTTATTGAGTGACAACAACAAATTGTTATAAGGAAATCTGAAATAGGACAAGGAATAAAAGACCTCAAACAGAGAAAACTACAGCTTTTTCACTATTCAAGACCTTATTAAAGATATTAGGAGGTTCATCCCACCACTCTAAATATCTGATACTAGACCTAGCTGCTTTAGCCAACTTATCAGCCGCTTGGTTGCAGGACCTTCTTTTAAATTTAACAGACACATTATAGAGAGAGCTTACACACACACCTACATTTTTCAAGAAGATTTGCATCTTCCCACTGAACATTAGACTGAAACCCATTACAATCTTTTACCACTTCCTGATTATTTCCTTCATTGATTATCTGCTGAAGACCTTTATCCTTATTCAACTTTAAGGCTTCCGGCAGAGCTATGCCTTTAGCTTGAGTTATATTCCTTGCTCTGGATGAGAATGCCACTGTTCCCATAAATTCCCATGCATGATTACGAACAATTAAAGCAAAACCTTTTATTAAAACCTACATTGAGGTTTCGAACTCTGAAGTCCATAAGTTGAGATAACAGGAATATGGTTTCGAAAGCTAAAAGTGAATATGGCATTCTAGAAGTTCATATGAAAAGAATCAAATGAATGATTCTAAACTCTAGTAATCAGACCCAAACCATAATATAATATTCGAACTCAGAAAAACAGTATATCGAGTCTACACAACATAAGTGTGAGTCACGATCTCGATTACATTAGCACATACAAGTACGTACCAATCAATCCGGCATAGTCAGACAAGGTAAGTCGAGACACAATAATGTGATGGATTAAATCTCGTAATACTACACAGACAACATCAAAACTGCTATTATCCAACTCGTAGGTTATAGAAAAAACCTTATATCACTTAGAGACAGAAAATAAAATAAAGCTTTAAGCAATATAGAATGTCATAACTACAACAACAATACCGCTAGTGATACCGTGGAGTTATCTTTTAAGACACACTGATGACTGATCAAAAGTGATCAAGTGATAACGTGAAGCTCAAGCATTAAGTTATGTTTATGTCTTTTATAGCACAAGTGTAAAAGATAATGGAATCGAGTTATTTAGATTCACTAACCTCTTGAATGTGAAGCTGAATATCTTCGTTTTCTCCTCGATCTTCATCAATTCTTCATGTTTTAATTATAAATCCTATCAAAATCTTCAACAACCTAAAGCTAACTTAATTTACCTAACATGTGTTTCAAGCGGTCGAGTTTTGATCACTAAATTTGACAACTAACCTTGACATCCCAACACTTAGTGAGGTTGACCGAGCCATGCTCTAACAGTAGCCACGGTAAATTTGGTTGTGGAAAGATATGACAGAATTGGTTCAACAGATACTTCCGTCCTTCCGGCTGAGGTAGACCTTATATACCCGTACATAGCCACGGCTGCGCTGGAGGTGGTGGTGTTACCGTTAGGGATTTGTCCGGTCAAACTCACTAGCGTTGGTATATCAAGCTTGTTGTCAGTTTTAGATGTCAAAACACAATTCTTGATTTACTCTACTATAGTTTGGATTTCGGAATTGGGATATAGACAAAGTAGTAGAGATCTTGAAGACGAAGACAGAGATTATAAAGGAGACATCAAATATTCTTCATCGACAAAAGGTTAGTAGGAGTTATGACTTTATATAGAATTTATTTTATTCTACTTATTCTATCTTTCGAAATAGTCGGCTACTTTAGTAGAGATACTAATAGCGATTGAGATTTGTACTCTTGTCTACATAACCATGAGTTATGTTAGTGTGTGTTCCCACAATAGTAAGTTATGAGGTACATGAGATATATTCAATGCATTCTCCAGTACATACAATGATTTGCTAGCAAATTACATGTAGGAATCTGGGTGAATCTAAAGGAGTACTCTAGAGCAGAGTCCATGGATTATAGCTGAGGAGGTCTCACACGTCTAAGTACAGGAAAACTGACCCAAGCCCAGGTACTTCCAACGATCCAGTTTAAACCTTAATCTGAAACATGGCGGTTCACGAACCAGTTCGGGAACAGTGGCTCTGAATTTTTCTCCTGAATTCCAAAACGTTGATTTGTACGCGTACATGTACGTGAACAGTAGATTCAATGCATTTGGCCTAGATTTTAGATTCAGACAGTTCGCGAACCGTCTGGTGAATATTCTGCGGGATTTTCAACGCGAGTTAAACAGCTAACTCCTTATCTCTTAGTTGGACTTGGTTTATCACGAAATATCTTTGTGGTCCATCTAACGAATCTCAATGAGTTAATAAGATAAAGGTATTCTCATGGTCGTTAGCTTTCTATCTTGAAGTGGTTAAGAGTTAACAAACCACTTGACAGATAAATGTTAAAAGATTTCCAATCGAGATTAACCTAGGGCACTACGCCAGATCCTGCCATGTGCAACACTTCGATTTTTTCATGTGCAACGGATATATCCGTTGCACAACAAAATCCGTGGCACAAAATGGTATATCCGTGGCACATGTAAGTGTAACCAAGTGAAATAATAAAATGAGGACAAACGTGGGGGGGGTTTATTTAATTGTTGAGGGCTTAAATGTAAATTGCATTATACGTTTTTATTATTAACTTGCATTTTTTTCTTTTTTCTTCTGATTTATCTCCTCCGCGTCTCCTACCTTTCTTCTTCTTCTTCTTCTTCTTCTTCTTCTTCTTCTTCTTCCTCCTCCTCCTGGCTTATCGATCGAGCGACTTTCTGATACTCAAATCCTAACCAAGCACCACCATCGCCACCACCATACTTTATCTAACCCTAACTACCACGACCCATCTCAAAACCAAAACACCTTATTGAAGTTCTTGGAGGTCTGCTTTGATGAATCTTCATCAAAAATCCGAAGCGAGAAGAATAAGAGCAAATTAAAGGAATGAAAAATCAATCTCATGAGCAAAATCAAAAGGTTTCGTTTTCAACTCCCATCTCCTAGATCAGAACCCATGTTTCTAAAATCGATTCCAATTTCGGCAACTCAAAATTTCTTTCAACCCTAAAATTTAGATTTTGCCTTCATAATCAGTAGCAAATATGAGGGTTTGTTTTTTATTTCAAGTTTATGGATTGAATTTTAGTTTTGTCATGTATATCTTCAGATCTAGTTGTTTCGATTTTCTAGGGTTTGGTTGTTTCGATTTTCTAGGGTTTGGTTGTTTTGATTTCTAGGGTTTTCTTTAATTCATAACCAATTTTCATTAATTCATGATGTATAACAAAAACCCATGTCTTGAAATGTTGAAAGTTACAATCTTTTCAGTGAGATTTTGATTATTCAAGGAGCTAGTGGTGCCCTGTGGTGGCGGAAGTCCATCTATCAATTCAGAGAAACTATGGGGGTGGTGTAATTGATCTTAAACTGTCATATCTAGTTATGTATTGATATTGCAATCATGTAGTGATGTGAATTTGTATGTGTTGATGCAGAAAAATGTGATCTTGCAATTGGGGAATGGGTACTGCACTGGCTAGTCTGCCAAGTTGTGTTGCTGGTTGGAGTGTGCAGGGTATGCAAACTATTCCTTATGCTGCACAAATTGCAGAATATCGCTTTGGCATGTCTGTTCGTTTGCTTAAGATTATTTGTCTGTGGAAAGATATCCTTGCGTTTCCGATTCTAGAGCAGCTTGCTCTTGACGAGCTGGTACTGAGGCTCCATGACGAGCTGGTAATGACATTTGTACTGCCTTTCATTGCCTTTTCTTTATCTGAGGCTCCATGTCAATGTTTGAATGTAGGTGTATGAGTCAAAGCCAA
Source organism: Papaver nudicaule (assembly GCA_023529015.1). NCBI lineage: Eukaryota > Viridiplantae > Streptophyta > Magnoliopsida > Ranunculales > Papaveraceae > Papaver > Papaver nudicaule. The sequence continues at coordinate 4,713 of JAJJMA010051785.1, read as the reverse complement.
CCACAACAAAAGAAAGCCAAGCAAACCGCATCTGTATTGAATTGGTAATAGTGCTCTTCTTACTGAATTTTCTGTCTTGGATGAGTTACTATCTGTTGATCCAGGAGGTTTGACATCTAAGTCATATGGAAGTAATGATAGTGGTGAAAATCAGCAGAGAGAGTTTTTTCTGTCTTGCCCGGTTTTTCCTCTTCTATATGGATGCGTGTTTCTGTGGAACTTGTGTGGAGTTTTTGTGTGTTAAACTTAAAATGCAACTTATGAAGGACACTATCTTTGCTTGCGTGTGCCGTCATTTGCATTCTTGCGTTCTTTCTGTCATGCATTTGAATGTCTTTATCAACAAGATTCCATTGTCTTTTTTGTTATGTATTGGAAGTGATATTGTTTATTCATAGAGTGGCTAAATCGGGTCAATATGCAGATGCTTTAAGGGAGCTGATGAAGCTGTCATTCCTTCCCTTAGTTCCGCGGGCACAAGATATCTCAGTTGATGTGTTTCCCAAGTTAGCACCCCATGTCCAAGCTTGTGTGCCAGATCTCCTAAAGGTTTCTCCAAGTTATCTAGACAATGTAGCAGATTCAGATGGACTACTGCGCGCCTTACGGACCAAGGTGAACAAGCAATTTGTACTGATGATATTAGATAAACTTTCCCTGTACATAGATCATGATTAGGTGTTAGCATTATTTTGGGGAAAAAAACCCATCTCACACTGGTCATGTTGCCGTCCCCATGGTGTCTTTGTCCAATGTTTTGTCTGTTGCTTTAACTAATACTCTCAACTGTTTAACTTCCCAAATTTCTTACCTTCCTCTGGGTTTCCTTGTAGGTTCTCGATGCAATTGGCGTGGATATTGCTTCACAGGTTGGTGTTTTTGAATGCTCTTTTTTCCTGCCTTTTTTTCCCCATTTAGTATAGGTACCGTGTAAGTAACTTGTATAGCTTAGACTGGAATTTCTTTGGCATGCAGATGGCAAAAGAGCTGTATGCAATATTGGACCATGGAAATGCACAACCAGCTGCTAGTGTGGACAGGAGTTATTAGACGGCAAGCTACTCCCTGGAAGTGTTTCTCTGGAAGATGCTTCTGCGTATTGATATCGTTGTTTTGTGGGTGCCGTTTCATCGATGTCTGTGAGTATAGAAAAGTAGCTGCTAGAAATTATGAAAGATTTGTGTTTTGTGTTGGAATGAGTTCAAGGATTTGTAGAAACTCATTTTATGTTAATGTATGTATATGATTTAGAAGATGTAGAAAAGACTGTTGGATTTACTGTAATATAGGAATTTGAAGAATAAAATAAATTCTGATTTTCCAATAATTTTTTTTTAATTCCTATTAAAAAATTTGCAACGGATATATTCGTTGCTCAAAATAAAATAACCGTGGCACAAAATAGCTCTGTGCAACGGATGAAAACAATTTGTGCAACGGATATATCCGTTGCACAATCCGTTGCGCACATGTGCAACGCCACTTTTGAAACGGAAATAGACGTGGCACAAATTCTGTGCAACGGATATATCCGTTGCACATGGGTCGATTTGGCGTAGTGGGGTTTCTTTGTGTGCAAGCCAAGTAACGGGCACGTTTACACGGACACTTGCTAACTTGTACCACAAGTGATCTGTTGTTTAATCTCAAAGCAACCTGTCTTATTGAGAGCTATAAATAGAGCGTTAAAGAATGAAAACCACAAGCATCAAGCATACGTGAAATTTCTCTGTGAAATTGATCGTAAACTCTTTGCACTTCGGTGTAAGCTTGGTCTGGTAGTCATCATCTATTAGGTAGCAGTTCCTCTGTGGGAATTACCTAACGACTATAAAGACTTCTCTTGAGAGTTGGGAAGCACAGGTAAGCGATAACGTACCTCTGTGGTTGTTATCAGATTAACCTGTGACCTTGGTAACTTGAGCACGTTCTTGTCTATTCCATAGTCTTTCTCTTCTGCAATAAGGATATTCAAGAACTGATACGTTACATACAAGGTTGAAGGAAGCAATGTACGGCTGCACACGGTGTTGTAAGACCTATTAGCTCCAGCTGTGTAAGTTTGTTAAGTGATTCTTCTTTGCAACTGAGGTACAGACAAGTTGGGCATAGTTTACCCGGTTTACTTGTCAACCCCCGCTTGTAAGTAGGTCCGTATGACCTGGGGCAATCCAAAGGAAGTCATCTAACGTTTTTAAAACTGAATAAGACAGTTCGAAACATACAGTTGATAATTAAGGTTGCAAAGCCGAAATTGTTGACATAAGCCTTTAACAGCGGTTAAAGCAACTCCTAGGCCCCTAAAGGACGTCAGCTAGGGAATCAAGTGCGTGCCGATCTGTGGGGGATCTAGAGACGTAAGGAGTGCGACAGTAGCCAATTCACTTAGAGGGTTGGAGTTGGTCTCTGCTACATCCCAGACCGTGTTTGTAGACAGTTAGTACTGTGCGGTGTTCAATCTGGATGAGGTCCCGAGGTTTTTCTACAGGTCGTAGTTTCCTCGTTAAAAAAAAATCTCTGATGTCTAGTGTGCTTTACTTTCCGCATTATATCTATGATAATATTATAAGTGTAGAAAATGCCCTTACCTATCAAAGACACGATAGAAGCGACGTCGCATAGGAATACTACCTCTGAAGTGTGGAATATCAATAGTAGTATCACTCGGCGGTCTAACTAGAAGAAGAGATAGGCGTCTAACCGCAGGAATACATATCAGCGCATCCTATGAGAGGAACGGTGAAGAATACTAGGCAGAGCGGTAAGGGGTACGTCACCGACAAAATCTGAGAATGTAGTTGGATGCGGGTAAGAGTCTGGGTCCAAACCAAACTAGGTTGACCTTAGAGTGACTTGTTACTAGGGGTGATCAACGGGTAGACGGATGCGGATTAGGGGTCACCCGCATTCAATCCGCCAAAGTTGCGGATTTGAAAAGTCCACCCGTGTCCAGGCCAATCACCCGCGGATGAGCGGGTGATGCAGACCGGATAGGAATCACCCGCTGTAATCAATCAAAAAGATAAAATCATTGACGACATTGATTAAGATCAAAGCTTCATTCAAGCTTTCTGCTGCTTCAAAGAAAGTTTCTCCTAAAACTAAAAGTGTTAAATCTGTTGCAGCTGATGACAAGACCAAGAAGATGAGTGGTTTCTATATCGAACTAGTGAAGAATCTGAACCTGCACATACGAAGAATAAACTGTTATTCCTGCAAAAGATGGTCAACCACAGATATAGCTTCGTGTAATATAGATGAACGTACTACTGTTTTAATCTTTGCAACAGAACTGTTATTCTCTTTACCGGTAGAAAAACTCTTCATTAGATCTGCTATATCTTTAGGGATTTTATCTATGTATATTTCCTCTATTAACCTTGATATACATATGTAATTCTCTTACTAACCTTAGGTGCGGGTGATCTGCGGATTCGATAACCCACCCGCGTCCAGTCCGCCAAAACAACGAATTTGGAAAATACACCCATATCCAATCTGTAGACTTGTGAATCGGGTGTCCACCCGCAATTTCACGAACGAGTACGGATGAAATCCGCAGGTCTGGACATTTTGCTCAGCCTTACTTGTTACAGGGCCAGAAAATTGGGCATGCAACTAAACTGTATAGGAATGAAATATGGGTCCCTAAAGTTGTTTTAGATTAGGGGTGAGCATGGACCAGATTAGGCTGGTTTTTGCCTCATCCGCGCCACACCCAATATTTGGCGGATTTTGGATTTGACATCCGCATCCAATCCAACATCCGGTGGATTTGCATCTAATAGATGCCCGGATGCGCGGATTGGGTGCGGATGATCCACTGATTCTTACATAGTTAAAACTTATTACAAGAGGATAACAATGTGCAAAACATGTATACTGCCAAAACAACTTACATACATACTCCCTCCGTCCCACATTAATTGAGCTATTTATAGGCTTAAATGTAAAGTAAGTAGCTCAATTAATATGGGCCAGAGGTAGTATACATAACAGCTCCAAAAAACATATTTTACAATTGCCCAATCTAAATGTGGAAAAGTTTTAGAAGTCTAAAGCCTACTGAATTATCCCTAGGTTTTTATTAAATTTCCCTAAATCCCTTAATCCTAGCGGGTGCGGATGTCCATGGACATTTGACCACTCCAACCGCAACCGACCCTCTATTCAGTGGTTTCCAGAAATAGCATCCACGTCCAGCCCATCTCTTGACGGATTGGACACCCAACCCGCAAAAAACAGTTGGGCTGAATCGGACCGGCGGTTTTTGGGTCTTTTGCTCACCCCTAATTCAGATAGACCTAGACCAGTTGGGCTTAAATGTTGTCCACTGAAGGTAATGAATGGGCTTGACGAGTGAAACAGGGTATAAGTAGAAAAATCAGAAGAGCAGCCAACAAATGAGGGCTCCAGACTCTTGAACACAAAGCCAACCTACTTGTGTACCAGACAATACAAAGAGATGAAATCGGCCAGCAACGGGATGGTAAAACAAAAGAACAGCTAAGAAATGAAGCTACAAGCCCCAAGTATAAATCAAGGAAATCTCCCAAATTCACAGTAACCCGGAAAAGACAGGCTAGACAGCCAAAATAGATGAAAGAATCCCAGCAATCCAGTGACACAAATAGAGAACAGTGAGTTAAGAACAGGATACTAACAGCTGCTACAGAAGTTAACTGAGAGAGCTGTCAGAAATGAACAGATAAT
>JAJJMA010051778.1:48393-60629 GCA_023529015.1 Papaver nudicaule | reverse complement strand
AGCCAAAACGAAAAGTTGGTAGTATTTCGGTACCCCTTCTTTTTCAGTTGGTATCAGAGCAGGTTAACACACTAAAGACGTAACTGTCTGTGTTTAACTAGGCTTGTGAGCTATGGATGCTAGTACTAATTCTACACCAGAAAACACCACTCCATCACACTCGCATACAACTGGGTCATCTCCAGCTTGTACAGAACAACCAAAGCAGGTTGTCAGTAAGAGTGATATTCCTTACCCTTTCAATCTGACAGATGACTCTGACTCAGAAATTGAAAGGGATGCAGCTAAGGAAAGTAGTGATATCATTAAGTTCATGAAGTTTCAGTCTTCTGAGATCTCACGACTAAAAGCCAGGGTTAATTCCCTTTTGGATAAGGTCAATGAACAAGAATCCATGGTTATGTCCCTAACCACTGAGATTGCACTACAAAAGGGGAAAAGTCATGCAGCCGACTCAGCCCTGAAGAGTGGTAAATCCCAAAACCCCACCAGTACAGAATCTGAAAAATCTGAACTTATGATTGCTCATAAACGGATTGAAGAGTTAACGGGAGAAATTGATCGGCTCAAATCAATATCTGAAAACCCCGAAAACAGTCAATCAAAAACAAGAACTCGTCGTGGTAAGACTGTTGGAACGAAGGTGATAACTTCGAACACCTCAGACAAGGTGATTAATTCCCCTCATCATTCTGATGATAACAGTGCCCACAGAAGGAGTTCTAATGAAGGTAAACATGAGAAATCATGTAATTTCTGTAACAAGAAAGGACACCTTCAGACTGAATGCAATAGCCAAAAGAGGATGAATAGAGTTACTCAACTCCAGGACACTTTGCACCTCGTGTTAAAAAGTGTGTCTGAACTCTCAAAGTCTTTACCAGGGACAAGGAATAAGACAGAAAAGAGAGGGTCCTCACCTATGAGCGGAAATCATAGTAGAGCTATTGCATACTCTAGAAGAAAACCTCAAAGACCGGAGAACAGGACATCTGTTTCACCTGTTACTGCTAAAAAGCAGACTCCGAAGAGAGGGAACTCTAAGAGCAATCAACCTCGATCCTCCAAAGAGATGATAAGCCTGAAAAATCTGGACAAGATGCTATCAGGATACACTAAGCTTAATGAAGACCTTGAAAAACAGGTTCAGGAAGCTAGGAATTCATCCAGAAGTTTGTCAGAAGCTGAGCCATACTCTAATGACAATAACTTCTATGATAACTTTGGAAAAGGAAGAAGATCGAGGAGGTCTAGACGAAGGTCCAGATCAGGTGAGTATGACAATACTCACCTCAACACTCAAACTTGAGTGTTGCAAACTATTTCCTTGTCTTAGTACTGAGAGATAAGGAAATATGAAAACAGGGAACAAGTAACCCTGACTAATGATCAGTACCACTCAGAATAGGCATCTGAGTGCACAAACACGGTTATGTCAAAAACCATGTTGTGAAATACAGACGGAGACACTTGTCCAGACTGACGTGTTCAAAAACCAGTTCCACCCGGTTCCCGAACCGTCAGAAGTGTTTTTTCTGTACGAAAACTCATCTACGCGGAAACAGTGTTTCTCTGCGAAAAAGAATCACTCAAATCTCGTTTAGATTACTTCATTGTTATCTAAAACACAAACACAAACCCAAGGGACTCTGGGTGTGCAAAATTGTGTGAGATATTTGAGTCAATCCCTTCTTGGTATTTCTATATAAATACCACAATACTTGAGGTATAATTATACAAGTATTTTCTCTGCTATTCTACCTCTGAAAATGGAGAAGTTTAGCTGTGCTCAAGGCGCTGAAGAGATAGAAAGGGAAGAAGAGATTCTGGAAGAAGAAGAAGAAGAGGTTGTGGCTTATCATACTCGTCAACTTGGGGTTTATACCTTTGATGCTTATGAATATGAAACATTGGATCAAAGTGTTCAAATTTCATCAGCCATTGTCTATCGCTTCTTCATAGATTATGAAACCATGAAACACAATACCATGGTTACTACAAGAAAGAACGCATTGCTTAGGTCCCAGTTGAAAGCTGTTCAAGATGAGCTTGCTCTCTTGAGAGGACGGATCGAGAAACTTGCTGACAAAAAGTATTGTGAAGTCTGTAATGCCAAAAGTGGCTAGTTTTCAAATAGCAATTCTAAATAAAGTTGTTAACAACAACTTTTTGTTTAGATTTATTCTTTCTTAGTAGATCAGATTAGTTGGTTCCTTGTGAGAACTTGTTCTTACTTTTGCCTAAGGAATATAAACTAAATCTGTTTAGTAGTTTGCCATTCATGCTTTTTAGAGTTTTTCAAGCATGTACTACTTTATTTCATTAATAAAAGTTCTTTTTAGATGTTATTAATGATGTTTGCAATATTTGATTTGTTACCTCAATCTTATTGCAAAACATAAGCTTTTTCCATTGCTTCGGTAGTGACGTAAAGCTATGTCTATTTTACAAAAGTTATGCTTATTCCATTACTTCGGTAGTGATGCAAAGAAACTTTTGATTATATGATTTTTAGGGTTTTCTCAAACTCATAATCATATAACTCTCTTTCCAATATTGGCCAAGGTAAAGAGAGTATCAACAAGGCAAAACTGGATAACATTCAATTGTTCCTGTCCAAGTTAGTCCTTGTCAGTTGTTCTATTGAATAACACCACATGGGGGAGAGTTCTTTTGAACTTGCGCTTAATAACAAATCTTTTTGGGGAGCGTGGATGTGGAATATTAGGAGAAAGTGTATCTTTATTTCTCCATAAGGTGAGAACTCAGGTATCTAGTTGTTCAGATTACCTAAGTATACCATCTTTTAAGCTTGATATGCAAGTACTTGGCTTCACCTGTTCTTATAGGTGTATGAAACCTTAGTCTCAATCTACTTTGTCATATTTTTGTGACAAATAGGGGGAGAATACATATGGTTCTTTTCTTGTGGTTGTTTGCATTACTGGTGCATAACCATAGGGGGGAGAACATCATATGCTTACTTGTTGTGCTTTTCTTAAAGTATCAAGTAAGGGGGAGTAATTATAAGCTGAGTTGAGCTTCGTATCAAGAATGAGTAGAATCACTTTAGAAGTTCTGATACACCAACTTCAAAGTTTGCTCAGATTCTTACTCAGACGCACAAACAACATGTGGGATGAGCATACCAAACCCACGTAAGCCTAAGCATACCTTTATGGTTGTTTGAGCTGGATATGTTGTGACTGCTGACTACGGATTCATCAACAGGAGTTTAATGAACACATCAAGACTCAAAGGAGAAGTTGAAGAATTCAAGAAATCAAGAACTACATTTGGTTAGTACTTTATTGTATATATTTTGAATCCATATGTAAATTGATTTTGTCACTAAAATTGACAAAGGGGGAGATTGTTAGGGCATTGTCCGGTCAAACCCACTAGCGTTGGTATGTCAAGCTAGTTGTCAGTTTTAGATGTCAAAATTCAATTCTTGATTTAGCCTACTAGAGTTTAGATTTCGGAAATGGGATATAGACAGAGTAGTATAGAGACCTTGAAGACGAAGACTGTGAAGACAAAGAAGACATCAATTATTCTTCATCGACAAAAGGTTAGTAGGAGTTATGACTTTACGGAAATTCTTCTATTTCTACTTTCTCTATTCTTTCGAAATATAGTCGACTACTTTAGTAGTAATGTAGCGATTGAGATCGTGTTCTTGTGTAACATGGCTTTATGTCATGACCAGTATTTGATCCCACGAATACTGTGAATCAAGAACGTATGAGATAGATTCGACGCCATATGACCATTACAATGGTTTGCTTGCAAACTGTTATGTTGGATATGGATGAATCTAAAGGAGTGCTCTTGAGCAAAGAGCCTGTGGATCATAGCTGAGGACGTTCTCACGTCTAAGTTCTGGCTCAGCCCAGTTCTTCCAGCGAAGACCGAATTTGACCAAGTTTGACCAGCAGGCGGTTCCCGAACCGGTTTGCGTACCAGAAGCTGAAAATCTCCTGTGTCGCATTAGTTCCCGTACCTGTTCTATCAGTACGTGAACCTGACACGGAGAGTTTTCTGGTAAGTCGAATTAAGAGTTTTATTCTTTTAGAATTTCACTCTAGGTCAAATTCCAACTCCTTTATCTCTTAGATGGACTTGTGTAAAACATAAATACCTTTTGTGTTCCATCTAACGATCCTCAATGAGTCAATAAGATAAGATTATCTCTGGTCTGTTGGATTCCTATCTTGAAGTGTTTTTGAGCCAACAAAACACTTGGCAGATAAATCTAAAAAGGAATTTCAATTGAGATTAATCTGTATTACTTGGTTGGCAAGTTTAGGGTTTCCTTAACTTGTGGGACAAGTAATTGATTGCTTAATTCCAAAGCAACCTATCTTATTGAGTGCTATAAATAGAGGTGTCTACGGACAAATACCGCAAGCATCAAGCATACGTGAAGGTCCTTAGGGAAGGTAGCGTAAACTCTTTTCACTTCGGTGAAAGCTTGTTGTGGTATAGTCATCCTCTATAGGTTGCAGCTCCTATGGGAACTCCCTACGACTATAAAGACTTCCTTTGAGAGTTGGGAAGCACAGGTAGATTGATCCCTCAGTGGTTGATCAGATTCACCTGTAACCTCAGTAACCTATCTTAGTTCTTGTCTATTCTAAAGTCCGTCTCTTCTGCTATACGGCTATTCAAGAACTAGTTAAGTTACGTAAAGGTTGGAAAGGTAGCAACGCACGGCTGCACTCGGTGTTGTAAGACCTAGTTGGCTCCAGTTATATAAGTTCCTTAAGTGGTTCTTCATTTATAACTGAGGTAGATACAGATTGGGCATTGCTGGGAAAGCGTGTCAGCCCCGATTTGTGAAGTAGACTTCCGTATGACCTGGATTTAACAATCCGAAGGAAGTCATCTTATTTATGGTAAACTGATAGAGGACAGTTACACCATAAGTCAACAGTTTTGGTTTAAAACCCAGTATTGCTGACAAAAGCCTTTGGCATCGGTCAAAGCAACTCCTAGGCCTGTAACGGACGTCAGCTAGGGGAATCAAGTGCGTGACGATCTGTGGGGGATCCAGAGACGTAAGGAAGGCGACAGTAGCCAATTCGCTTGGAGGGCTTGAGTTGGTCTCTGCTACATCCCAGACCGAAGTCTTATAGTAGGCTAGAGTTTGTAGTCAGTTTGTACTGGGCGGTGTTCAAAACTGGACGAGGTCCCGAGGTTTTTCTGCAAGGCAGTTTCCTCGTTAAAAAACGTTTGGTGTCTTGTGTGCTTTTACTTTCCGCATTATAACTCTGATTTATAATTAAAGCACCAAGTAGTACGTTATTACCTAACTGTCGAGATTACTCCAGTTAGAGGTTTGGATATTGATTTTTGAGATCGTCCAAACTCTTTACCATAAGACTCACGAGCCAAAACGAAAAGTTGGTAGTATTTCGGTACCCCTTCTTTTTCAGGGTCAATCACTCAATGGGGAAGAAACTAAGTCGTGTGAACGTTGCTAGAAAGATGGGATGAGAAAGTGGGATGTTAGTCTTCCCTAATATTAGGCGCAAGACTCTTAACACGTGACCCCACTTACTCCACTCTCCCACTCTTCCACTTGTTACGAGATCAGTTGGAATTATATTGCTATAAATAGGTCACTCGACCAGTTTGGGAAAACAGTTCAACAAGTTCGACAAAACAATCAGTTCAATTCAGTGCAGTACAATCAATTCATCTCATCGATAATTGATTAACTCTTTTCATTCAGCATTCAATATCTAGTGAAAACTGAATATCCATTCTTTTAACAACTTTATTCATAACATCACAGAAATCATAGCAATTATCTGATCTCATCTTTCTCGGCTTCCCTCCCTTTAACCAACCTTATTTCCTCTTCTTGTAACTGAAGCAATACTCGAACGGCCATTTCTTGGTTTAGGCGAGTCTTGTTCGATCTTGACCTCTCGAATACCATTACACCTTCATACTTTACCCTTCAGATTCTCATTATTGTTTTACACCTAAAACATTTGGCAACCACAGTGGGAGGTCATTATCTCAGTTGTAAGAAAAATGGTTGAAACTAGGAGGCAGAGTTTAGAGAACACAAACTCTCCAAACATTACCAGTGGTCCCACAACCTCAGCTGTTACAAGTGGGGCTACCACTCAAGTCAGTGGCGTCATCAGCTCTGCTAGTCCCACCACCCAAAGCGTGAATCATATCACGCCTCCAAACCCTAATACCACGGCTACCCTACCTCATGTTGTGGGGGCCACTTCATCTCTATCCTCTGCTACCACGGTTATGGTAGCCACTTTCACTCCTGTATGGACTACCTCTACAACTTCTGGTAATCCTTACACTCCTATCTCAAGCCGCACAGAAGCTTTTCTCTTTGGGCCCCGCACTGGAGAAACAAGGAGTACTGAGAGTTCACCTAGCATGGCGGATCTAATGAAGACTCAACAAGATCTAGCCCTAAGTCAGAATAACATGGTGAAAACCCAATTGGAGTTTCTATCTTGTTTGAGAACTCTCTCAGAACGATTAGCACCACCAACAAACCCTGTGATAGCTCGTGGAGGACTCCCTATCAACCATGACAGAGCGAGCCCATCTCAAATTCACGTCATCCCTGATGACCAAGAAGTTCATGTTCACACCACACGTGGGCCAAACACATGCTCTCAACATAACTTTGTCACTCGAGAGGATCTACAAAATCTCCTGCAAGCTCAAAACGTGGAAAATTCAGATTTATTTCATCGTCATCAACCTCCATATCCAATTGAAGTTCAACATGAGCCTCTTCCTGAAGGATATGTCACATCTTCATTCTCAATGTATAATGGTATTGGAAATGCTCGAGAACATGTGTGTCGTTTCCTAGAATCATTGGGAGTGCATGAAAGAAGTCAAACGGTATGTCTCAAAGAATCCTCGAAATCCCTGACAGGAAAGGCGTATACTTGGTATAATAATCTAGCTCCCAATAGTATTCTCAACTGGAGCCAGATGGTTAATGTTTTTCTCAAGAAATACTTCTTTGTGTCTGAGCAACTCACTCTCTCTGATTTGGGGAGACTTTATCAAAGAAACAATGAACATCCAGACGATTATGTGACGAGGTTCAGAACTCGTGTGGTGGATTGCAATGATCCAAATGTGACAGAGTTGCAATCGGTGGAGCTATGCATCAATGGAATGATACCAGTATATCGAGCTTTATTGGAGAATCTGGATATTAACAATTTCACCAAACTCCATAAATCCGCCAAACGATCCGCTACTACTGCACCCGCACTGCTAGAGAGGCCCAGACCTGTGAAGGTTGAAGAAAGTTGTGGTGAGACACATGTCAGCAAACGACCCGTCAACAAGCAATATAGCTCTCTTCCCTCAGTCCATGCCGTCACTGAAGGTGTTCAAACAAAGGCGCCTGCTCCTGAGGCCCCACAACTAAAACGTGTGGCCCCAACCCAATCTCAGGCTCCTGCCAGGGTCCCAGCTACTGCTCCTGCACCAAAGGCACCACGACAACATAGGGAATTTCCTAAAATTCCAGATTTCCCTTGTTCAATAGATGAACTGATAGAGCTCCTGGAAGCATGGATTCAAGATGGTGCTATCAAGTTACCTCCTGTACGGAGAGAACCTACAGCACAAGAAATGACTGATCCCAAGTATTGTCATTTTCATTCGTCAATCATCCCACCAGTGAGTGTCATCGACTCAAGCAAATATTCAATGAATAAACTTGGGGACTAAGGGCGTGCATAAGAATCCACTCCCTCAGCATCAACCTCAACGTCAACCTCAACCCAACATTCGAAATTTCACTATCTCCGGGGAATCTGTCAAGCAAACCGCTAATTATTTGATGGAAAATCTATGTGAGCTCTTGCATTTTTCCAAGAACCGGCGAAGAGACATTTTCGCAGCCTTCAACTGGATTGCTATTGGTAAAGAAGTACTTGTACCAGAAAGACATGGAGAAACTCAATCAAATCCTGATGAAGTTACACCAGAGATGTTGGCAGGAGGGAAGCGCATCCCAATACCACTCATCTCTGCCCGTATCAAAGGCACAAATTTCAAGAAGGTTCAAATTGATGATGGTGTTATGGTTAACCTAATCCCAATCAAAACACTTCAAGTAATTGGGATTTCCAGACGGGATGTTATTTATTATCCCACGGTGATGAAAGATTCGAAAGGAAATTTTCGAGATGTGTACGGTCACATTACTTTGGATCTGAAGGTGGATTCGACTCGCACCAAGGAAAAGTTCCATGTAATCAAGGAAGATAGTGAGCGTGATATGATTCTGGGACGTCCCTGGCTCCACGGAGAGAGATTTGTACCTACAGTCTCGCCAATAATCATCAAGGGTCAAGAACTCATGTTCGACCAAGAAAGATTCAACGTAGGAAAGCTGGAGTACCACGTGGGGTCAGAAACTCTGATAATATTCAAAGAGGTACGTGAAAGTGATTTGAAATATTTAATTCAGAATTATTTAGTTAACGGGAATCCTATCCAACGTGTCCCTACACAAACATTGGATAATTCTCTGACATGGGGACTTGATTACATCAAGTCTATCAAATCTTTCGAGACACCTCGTGAGGGAATTAAGGCCAAATCTGCAGAAAAGTGGGCCCGAATAAAGCAACGTTCATACAGGCGAAAGACACCTGAGTTGTCGTGGGAGCCTAAGGTTTTTCAAGAAGGGGATAAGGTTATGCGACGTACTAATCGAAAGGGGATTTCTGTTTCGGGGTCCACACCAAACTGGGAGGGACCTTATGTCATATCTCGAGTCATGCCTAATGCACAATACATGATAAGTGCAATACATGAGAGGCCTTCAAACATGGTGATCAATGGCAAGTGGCTTAAAAAGATATAGAGATTTGAGCCAAATTCTTCTATAAGTTATTTGTAATTTCTAATTCCTCCAAAAGAAAGTGCAAGCAATCTCTTGCCTTTTAGCAATTTAATTCAAAAAAATTCAAGTTCAAAACCTATGAGTTCAAAAAATCAATCTCTACAAGCCAGTTGTTCATAAAACCAAATGAAAGCAAAATAAAATTCTACTGAGAAAATGTTTTTCTCCTGAAATCCTTCAGAAACAGCCATCTAGTGAAGATTTTTCTCCTTCATCAACCGCCTTCCTTATTTGGCCAATATCAGCAGCTTTCTTCTTCAAATCTGTAGCCAACTTACGAAGCTTTTCAGCTTCAGCAGCATAATTTCTCTCTTCTTGATTCACCAAGTCACATGTGAACTTACCAACAGCAGTACGCCTTGTTCGAACATATTTGGTTCTCGCTTGAAGCCACGACAAGTTGAGTTTGAAGATTTCGAATGCAGTGATTAATTCCTCTATTTCACATAATAGCTCATCAGTGACATCCTTTATGGGGTAGTATCCATCTTTGTTATCAACACCATGAAGTCAGCTACAATGCCTATGGATGTGTAGAAGTGAATACTCTTTCCAGCAATAACAAGATGACGTAGCGACTCCATATTTTATTATAGAGTGGGACGTGTTCCTTTGGAACATTAAATCCTCCCACTAACTCGTGCTCAGGGAGAGTCACCTTATGAGGCGGATTATACGTCATACCAGCATAAGGAAATTCTTGAAGGGCCCAAGTAGTTGGAGCATCTACATCAATAATGTCGGCATTCTTATAGCTTGGTGTTTGATTACCGACAACCTGAAAGAAAAATCAAGACAAGCAGGAGTTTAACAATGCGTTTCAAGCTATATAATGAAAGCTTAGTATGAGAAGATGACTGAGTTTACCTTTACAAGGGAAAGATTCTCATCGGCAACATCATCGAAATCCTTACTGAGGTTTTGAGCATCACTGATCTTTTTACCCACGAAGTAGCTATCTTCCACCTCTTCGTTACCACCAGAAGGCTACAAGAGCAAACAAGGTGAGAATAAAATACTGAAATATTTTATGTCAAATTAAAAGAGTCGAGAAAATAACCTGTGTAGCATCAAGCGTCACAGAGGATTTAGGTCCTGTGGACTCTCCACCTTTATTCCGCTCCATGGTCGCGTCATTGGATTTGCATGGTGTGTTGTTCGGAGTTGATTCATTAAGAACAGAGCCTTGACCAACAGGAGTAAATGAAAAATTCTCAAACCCTGGAGCTGGGCCTTCCTACATCAAATAAGTAAGAAACATCATCAAAATAAGATATTACAATGAGCTCATGACGTTTTCTAAAAGAAGGAATTTTCTGACATCTGAATTATTACGAAGTACTGCAGAAAACTCAAAAACTGTACAAATCCATGAAAAATTTGAATAAATTTCCTTCACGAAAGTTGTTCGTATGGATGTTTTCTACAACGTGCTAAAAAAGGCTTAATTTTTAGGAAAATCTACTGACCTGAATGATTTTTTGACTGAACAACATGCAATCTGCAATATTTCTGGAGATTGCGTCAACTTGTGGCACATGAAATAACGAGAAAAAGACTTGAAATTCAGATTTTCTTTTTTGAGGTGAAAGATAAGGATGTCCTTTTTCTAACTTGGGGTCAACCATCAAAATCCAATGTCGGATGAAGATTTTATGGACATTCTCGTGCCATGACTCAAAACAGGAAAATCTGACGGGATTTTTACTTTTCTACTAAAAGTGAAAATATAGCAAAGAGAATGAAATCTTACCGTTACCCAATTCTTTGCAAATGAATTGGGGACTTGATTATCACTTAAAGGAGTCTCCATGGAGCTGTTGCTAGCTGGGGTGAATGATGATCCACCCGGAAGACGGTTAACACCGAAAGATACAATTTCAGTATTGGTCTCTTGTGTTGCGAAACTAACAAACTTCTGATTAGGCGGAGTTGGCTACACAAAAGAATCACGAATAAGATGTCAAGATTATTACAAGTCAAGCTTATGCAAATACTTCAAAGTATAAGGTAATTACCAGCTCATCCCTATCTTCTATCTTACGCTTAAGAGTAGGATATTTAAGCAAGGGATATGGTTTCAAGTCATCTCTGGAGGGAATTGTGCATGTTCCCTTAGGAAGAGCCATAAAATCCTTGTATAACTTTATTTGGTCGTTCCAAAATTGTTTGCCTGCTTCGGTAATCGACAGTGTTCTATTCCCCGGGAGAAATAACAAGTGACTGAGTAATTGGTGCGAGCTTCATTTATATTCTTGGGAGGAGCACCTCGACATGACGGGACGTCCTGGTCAAAGCTCATCTGACGAGCTCCTCAGTCGATATTATATGCGTTGACTGTAAAGCTCCCTGCTTCATTGATACCGATGAGGTGACAACTACAACAACTTATCATGAAAATCTTCTCTGCTTCAGTAGGAGACCCTTCTAGATAAAGAGTCTTTACTGGAATATTATTTGAAGTATCACCGAATGATTGAAGTTGAGTCACACCATTGGGAATTGAAGTCCATGGACGGAAAACCACCGCTTTCTCGTCATCCATAAGTGCAAGAAAATCCTTCGAAGTAGATTTATTCATCCAGCGAACGATTCGAGCATGGTCTAACAAAGCTTTGTCTTTAGAAGACAAATTTGGGGCGTAACCAGGATAATGTTCATACATCCAAGCTTGTATGAAGTTCGTGGGTAAATGTATCAATCTTCGCAACACCGTGTGCACTGACAAAGCAGAGAGTTGTGTATACAATGTGCCAAGAAACAAAGAGCCAATGGGAAGAGATATACCTTGGGCCAGTTTTATTGCGTAAGGGATGAACATGAGTTTCAGCTTCTTATGGCCATGGTGGTTTTCAAAGACATCTTTCGACAGCCAAAGTGTAAGGAATGCAGCAATAGACAATAATGAAGTACACTCATTGTCAGGCTTCGACCAGTGAACCATCCACGAAGAATAAGCATTTTCCTGCTTGTTTGAAGTTTTAGCAACGTTCTCCAGTTGGGTATATGAAAAAGCGGGGATACCGAGATACACCACCAACTTTTTGTTTTCGTGAACCTAGTTGATTATGGTTGTTTGAACGATCTCACAAATCAATATTCAAACAACAACCTGAGTATAGTTCAGAGAACCGAACCCTGACAAGAACGTAGTTCTCGTAGATCTCAATAGAGATGGATTCACTCAAAGGTTATGAATCAACAAACTTGCAATTACTTCTATTATATAGATCAGAGACAATATAATGCGGAAGGGAAAGGTAATGCAAGACACCAGAATTTTGTTAACGAGGAAACTGCAAACCTA
>JAJJMA010051778.1:19024-34444 GCA_023529015.1 Papaver nudicaule | reverse complement strand
CTATTGCTATAAATAGGTCACTCGATCAGTTTGGAAAGACAGAACAGACAAGTTCAACAGTTCAATTCAGTGCAAGTATAATCAATCTATCTCATTGATAATTGATTAACTCTTCTCATTCAGCATTCAATATCTAGTGAGAACTGAATATCCATTCTTTTAGCGATTTTAATCACAACATCACAGAAATCATAGCAATTCTCTGATCTCATCTTTCTCGGCTTCCCTCCCTGAAACCAACCCTATTTCCTCTTCTTGTAACTGAAGCAATACTCGAACGACCATTTCTTGGTTTAGGCTAGTCTTGCTCGATCTTGTCCTCTCGAATACCATTACAATTTCGTATTACATCATCATACTTCACACTTTACCCCTCAGATTCTCTTTATTGTTTTACACCTAAAACAATGTTAATTTCTAATTAAAGAAATTTTCTGCAAACACAATTCACTCCCTCGTGCAGATCATTCCCCATCTTATATAGATTTGATCTGGATGAATTGAATATTCTATGGTGTTGCCAACTTTCATCTTTGGGATGGTATTTTCTTCCATACTTGAAGCAGCGTTTACTGGAAGATGAAGGTTTCTTTTTACAAAGTTCAGCAGATTTCATAAAAATCTCTAACTGATTTTGTATGTTCTCCAGTTGATGACTGAGTAGAAGAAATCTATTCTTTTCCAGATCATGTTGGAGACGTAAGAACCCTTCGAGGGTTAAGTCCTGAGAGACTGATTAGGCAGTGGATTTTGCGAAGCCAGTCGAGGACTTTCTGGTACTTTTGATAGGTTTTCACGAACAATCTATTTAAAAGAGTTTTCATCTTTTTAGATAGATAACAAACACAGACAGTTACGTCTTCACAAGGTGTTTGCCTGCTCTGATACCAACTGAAAAAGCGGGATACCGAGATACACCACCAACTTTTTGTTTTCGTGAACCTAGTTGATTATGGTTGTTTGAACAATCTCATAAATCAATATTCAAACAACAACCTGAGTATAGTTCAGAGAACCGAACCCTAACAAGAACGTAGTTCTTGTAGATCTCAATAGAGATGGATTCACTCAAAGGTTATGAATCAACAAACTTGCAATTACTTCTATTATATAGATCAGAGACAATATAATGCGGAAGGTAAAAATAATGCAAGACACCAGAATTTTGTTAACGAGGAAACTGCAAACCTAGCAGAAAAAACCCGGGACCTCGTCCAGATGTGAACACCCTTAGTATGAACGGTATACAGACGCTAGCCTACTCTCAGACTTTGGACTGGACTGTATCGAGACTGAATTCCCTACAAGCAATTTAGCTACCAATGTGCTCCTACGTCTCTTGGCTCCCGCAGTAGCCTACGTACTTGATTCCCCTAGCCGACGTCCTTTACAGGTCTAAGAGTTGCTCCACTTCCCTTCGTGAAGACTAGAGCTACCCTGCCTCTAACAGGATGCCTAAAAGTATCCAAGTAATTAAACGAGAATATGATTGTGATTTCCTTTAGACTTAGAGTCAAGGTTAATGGAAATCGATATGTTGAATAGGGCTTATTGATCTAGCCTAAACAACTTTACCTCCGAACGCGAGACGAACTTAGTATGAAACCTAGTTCGTGATTTGCGTTTGGGAACTTCTAGGGTTTACGATACAAGATCTACCTTATGAAGTTTCTATCAAATCTTGGTCGTGATAAGATTGAAAGAATTTAATCGACCCAAGATACAGGATGAAATTTTACTTCCGACCTGTGTTTCGCGATCCTCAAGTGAAGTCTTTCAATAGTCGTAGTCCTAAAAGAACTTCGAGATGACGACCAACCTTTATGCAAGGATACACAGATGTGTAGAGGATTGAGATTGTATCTTGCAGAAGGTCATCTATTTATAATGATCACCAAGGGAGGCTTTGTTTAAAGTTTAAGCAACCTTGAGTAGGGTTCAAGCAAGTTCCGGGACTAGGAAAGTCCATAGCTTGAATACCCATTCTCAATCTTCTAAGAACTTTGGACTAAGCCAAAAGATAAAGAAGACTCAACCTTGTTTGAAGGTTCGCGACTTCTGGTCTAATGCTTGTTTGGACATCGCTTTATGACTTCTGGTCCAAATACTTAGTTTGAACATCGCTTGGATTAAGTTGTTGAATTCCATGGGCCAAGTCACGACAAGTCCGAGAACTAATCATGTCTAGACCGAAAACTTCAAGATATGGAAGTTGGAAGTTTTCGCATGGCTTATATGAACGCGTTCACAGAGCAGTCCTTAGAGTTCACGAGAATTCAGGAGAATTCTTGAACTTGTATGTACGCGTTCATACAGACTTAGCTCGTTCTCTGAAATCCCAAAGGCAGCATATGTACGTGTTCACCGTTGGGGTGGTTTCAAGATACAACTCAACATACTCTACCTATACAAATTATCACAAGTGTGACAAATGCAAAGGCGAAAATCCTAGAATACCTTCGGATCATATAAACAACATCATAGACTATTGGTATGATAGAAATGGTAAAAATGATACGGAAAGGAAATACCTTTCTAACCTTCAACGAGGACGTTATGATTTATCAAGTAGTAAGCTTCGGTCTTCGTCTTCATCAGTCTTCGTCTCGATTACCTAGAACTATCCTAGTCCGAGTTGTAGAGTAAACTTATCAAGGATTGTGTTTTTGTCTCATAAACTTGACCACTGACTTGAGATAGCAACATCAGTGGATTCAACCGAGCAATGCTCTAACAGTATATAC
The DNA here is from genome assembly GCA_023529015.1 of Papaver nudicaule. Lineage (NCBI taxonomy): Eukaryota > Viridiplantae > Streptophyta > Magnoliopsida > Ranunculales > Papaveraceae > Papaver > Papaver nudicaule. The sequence goes on along the minus strand of JAJJMA010051778.1, from coordinate 31,700 downwards.
TTTTTCTTCAGCAACATTCAAAGAAATACTGAGCTCACCGTTAATTGGGAGTCGTAGTAATGCTGCCACAGCCTCCAGTGAAATTACAAGCTCTCCCCATGCAAATATGAACGAGTTTGTGCCACCACACCAACGAATCAGGAGAGCAACTAAGCCACGTTTATCCCTAACTATGAAGGAAACAGTCGAACTCTTCACATCATAGAAGATTCTGGCTTTCTCTAATAATTTCTTAACAGTTGGTATCAAGCATCTTCTTAGCATATAGAAGCCATGACTCAATTGGTTTTTGTGGAGAGCGGTAAATAATTTTGGAAGCATTGAAGTCACCTCTCTGAAAACAGAAACGAGTCACAAGTGATGGGTTAATAACCATTGGGACACCAGGATTACCTGTCAGAATTCGAGCTTGATTTTGGGGAATTGCAGATTGAGCTAAGCTTGCTATACGAGCTTCAAATTCATCATTGATGTGAGGAATGTCCTTTGGAACTGTGTTGCAAGTAGCATCATCACAAACATGAGAAGAGCTATGGGATTCATTATCAGTCATCTTGATCCTTCACTCTACAAAAATTTTGTGTTTGTGAAAAGGGGGAAGACCAAGCTTAAAAAAAAAGGGAAAAGGGAACTCACATAAAAATAAAAATAAACGCGTGATATATATATATGCACGCATCCCTAAGCCATAGGGAGTCCTAATCTTGCTGGGACTGGGTATTATCTAAAGGGCTTGGTCCTTAGGTCTTGTTTGGGCTTCATGTTTGCGATTAAGGAGTCCGTCCAGATGTGGCTAGCTTGTTCAACATATGCTCACCCTGGAACACTCACGGTTCCATGATGTGCAGGGGACTAAATGTTAATGGTGGTTTTTAGCAAGGAGGCTGCAAGACAAGATATGAGTTTATTTGCAGTAGGGTTAAGAGAATTGGCCACTAGTGCCATGGTCCACATCCCTCCCATCCTAGCCTATGCGCCATCCCATCCCTAGCCTACACGGCATCCCTAGCTTACACGTCATCCCTGGCCTACACAACCATCCATCTTAGCCTACACGGCTATCCTATCCTGGCCCACACGGCCATCCATCCCATGTTGTTGCGGGTCTAATAAAAGGGCCCCACTTTCTTTGATTGGCCATAACCTAATGTCATGGTCCCACTTTGCTTGCTTGGTCGTGGCTTAGGCTACGACCCCACTTTTATAGCTCGGTTATGGCTAGCACCATGTCCCACTTTTACCTTGGGCGTGGCTCATGCCACGGCCCCACTCTTTTGGCCTGGCCGTGGCTCTTGCCACGGCCCCACTTTTATTGGTCGTCCATAAAACAATACTATGGTCCACTTTTATCACACGACCATAGCTTAATGGCCCTACTTCTTAATCCTAAGTCATCTTTACTTATAGGGTAGGCCCCTCTTTACCATTTCAAGTCCTAATTGATTATAGATTCCATAACGTTGTGGTTTCCTAATCAAATTCGGAAATCTGACAGATTAAGAATTACTATAAAGAACGATTGATACGGTCTAATCCTTAAGGATTCAGGAGAAACCTCCTTCATGAAAGTTGTTCATCTGAGAGTTTTACATAACATACTAAAATTTCATAATTTTAGAAAATATAGGCTGGCCTGGATGATTTTTAGAGTAAGTGACGTGCAAACTGTCTAGAAATCTGAATATGACCTAACGTTATGGTTCATCCCTATACATCCTATAATAGACTTCCTACTAAGATTATTATTCTATGCAATATAGCTTATTATCATTCATGTATCCTATCTTTAGGTCTTGAATTGGCAATGCTCATGTATTTTTGGTTGTGGCTACGTTGTGTTAGCATAACCTGGCTTTTCTCCTGATTATAGACTTGCTTCTATAATCAGTGCTACATTTCCTAATCATGGCTCATGGATATAACTTATATTATTTTAGACATTCATATGTCTCTATTACTCAGGGAATTGGTGCATTATATGCCACAAGCCAATTTCTCATATTTATGGCATACGAAGAGTCATATTTACTTGACTATTGCCACAGAGGGTTGCTGAAATCCCCTCAGTCTAAATAGCGATTGCATAGCTCAATCCTTAGACTATAAATGGCGATTGCCTGGTTCAATCCTTAGACCAAGCCTAAAAGAGATACACAAGCTTATCGCTTAATTCTTCATTTATATGCAAAGTCCTAAGTTTACCAATAAATGGTACGACTTGCACTTGGTCAGCTTTGACTTAACAAGTATTCAATACTTAACAAATCTTACGAGAATTAAGTAAGTTACATGGGGGGATATTCTTTAGGGTTTTGGTTTGGCGGTCTACAGCACGTGTGATTGCAACTGCTCAATCACTCAACGGGAAAGAAACTAAGTCGTGTGAACGTTGCTAGAAAGATGGGATGAGAAAGTGGGTTGTTAGTCTTCCCTAATATTACGCGCAAGACTCTTAACAGGTGACCCCACTTACTCCACTCTCCCACTCTTCCACTTCTTACGAGATCAGTTGGAATTATATTGCTATAAATAGGTTACTCGACCAGTTTGGAAAAACAGTTCAACAAGTTCGACAGAACAATCAGTTCAATTCAGTGCAGTACAATCAATTCATCTCATAGATAATTGATCAACTCTTCTCATTCAGCATTCAATATCTAGTGAGAACTGAATATCCATTCTTTTAGCAACTTTATTCACAACATCACAGAAATCATAGCAATTCTCTGATCTTATCTTTCTCGGCTTGCCTCCCTTAAACCAACCCTATTTCCTCTTCTTGTAACTGAAGCAATACTCGAACGACAATTTCTTGGTTTAGGCGAGTCTTGTTCGATTTTCACCTCTCGAATACCATTACAACTTCATACTTTACCCTTCAAATTCTCTTTATTGTTTTACACCTGAAACAACCATGCACTTTGGCCAAGGCCAAACTCTCTTTGGCCTATGCCAATGTCGCATATTAACTATGTCATTTGGCTGGTGGATAATAAACCACCCCCACAAACTGTATTCGACGTCCTCGTCGAATCCTTCGCCTTAAGGTAATTCTGAATTTGCTCTTCAAATTGCCACAAGTTAGTATCCTTCTCCCAAAAAGCTTCTGACTCAGGTAAGCCATGCCACTTAACTAAGTAATAGGTCCTCATATTCTTCTTTCTTTGAACCTTCACTTGATTATCAAGTATAGCCTCTACTTGTTTATCAAATTGCGACCTAATAACTGGTGGTGCTCTCCTCGATTGCTGTCTCGAGGAGTCCAATAGGTCAGGATGGTACTTCTTCAAGTAACTAACATGAAAAGTTGGGTGCACTTTCAGCCGTTCCGGCAAAATCAGCCTATAAGCCACCATGCCAAGTATTTTCATGACTTCAAAAGGTCCGTCGTACCTTGGAATCAAGCCTCTATGCGATGTCTTGCTAGAGATTTTCTTCCAAATCTGGGGCGTTAGCTTCAGAAAAACCTGGTCACCCACCTCAAATTCTACATCTCTCCGATGCAAATCAACATATTTGTACATCCTTCTTTATTCCTTGTAAAAACTCTCCCGCGCTTGCTGAGTCATCTTTGTTTTCAACCTTGCAAAGTGGTATGCTGCTGGACAAGCACCTTGCTTCTTAGCCTTAGGCACTTCATGAGGTGTTAAAGGTTGCTGACTCGTTGCTAACTCGAAAGGACTCATATCCGTAGATGAACTCTTGTGCAAATTATATCAAAATTATGGTGTATCCAACAACGACACCCAGTTACCCTGGCTTGCAGTCACATAGTGATGCAAAAACTCTTACAGCAAAGCATTCACCCTCTCCGTCTGACCATCAGTTTGGGGATGGTTGCTAGTAGAAAATTTTAGTTCGAACCCAAGCAATCCAAAAAAGGCAGTCTAAAAATTGCCTGTGAAGCGAGAATCTCTATCGCTTACTATATCTTCAGGTAGGCCCCAATACTTGACAATGTTTCTGAAAAACAGATCCGTTGCGACATCTGCATTACAGACTTTGGGATAGGGAATAAATGTAGCATACTTCAAAAAGCAATCAACAATGACCATTATCGAGGCAAAGCCTTGCACCTTAGGCAGCAGTCTATTGACAAGCTCTTCCATGGCCTGTCTGGAATAGGCAAAAGATGTAGCAATCCTGCTACCTTCTTCCTTTCCATCTTATCCAATTGACACACTAAACAAGTCTTGACGTACATTTCCACATCTTCTTCCATCTTTGGCCAGTAATATGAACGAGCTATTAAAGCATGAGTTCTTTCAATTTCTGGATGACCAGCCCATAATAAGGAATCATGCGTCTCTCGCAAGAGTTCCCTCCTTAGTCCCCCAGAATTGGGTACATATATTCTACCTTCCTTGGCATAGATGACACCTTCATCTACCCAATATCGACGAACGATCCCATCATTGATCTGTTTGATCAAGCGCAAACAAGCTTGATCCTTATTAGTCCCTTCTTTGATCTGAGGCAACAAATCTGCCTCAATCGTGGTCAGTGTTGTAACATACTCTGCTACCAACTTTCTTCTCAGCGCATCTGGCACAGAATTAAGCCTCCCTGGATTATGCTCTAATTTTTACTCGAACTCACTCAAAAAGTCTAGCCACCGTGCTTGCTTTGATGATAACTTTTTCTGGCTAGTGAAAAAGGTTATGGCCACATTGTCCGTCCTTATTATGAAATAAGTTCCCAACAAATAGTGGCGCCACGTTCTTAAGCAATGTATTATGGCCAACATTTCCTTCTCGTGGGTCGTATATCTGCTTTCGGCATCATTCAACTTGCGACTCTCGTAAGCTGTAGGATGGTTATCTTGCACCAGTACTCCTCCTAAAGCCATGTCTGAAGCATCTGTATGCACTTCGAACGGTAGGTCAAATTGTGGTAAGTGTAGCACGGGTTTTGTCGAGACCGCTTGCTTAAGCTCATCAAATGAACGCTGACACTCGTCAGTCCATGCCCAAGATCTGTCCTTCTTCAACAAATCTGTCAAAGACGCTACTTTCTTCGAATAGCCAACAATAAATCGCCTGGTATAGTTGGCCAAACCCAAGAAAGACAGAAGTTCTCCCAACTTCTTTGGCGCAGGCCAATCCATAATGGCCTCCACCTTTTTCTGATCCATGTGCACGCACCATTGCGTAATTACATGCCATGGAAAGTAATTGTGGTCTTGGCAAACTCACACTTTTCCTTCTTGACATACAAACTTGCTTCCTTCAGTTTTGCAAACACTTTACGAAGATGCATCGCATGCTCTTCTAAAGTCTCACTGTAAATGACGATATCATCCAAGTATACAACTATGAAACGATCAATATACTCATAATATACGTCATTCATCAGGTAACAAAAAGTCGCAGGAGCATTCGTCAAGCCAAACGACATAACAAGGTACTCGTACTAGCCATACCTTATTACAATTGTCATCTTTGTCTCACCCCCTTCTACTATGCGCACTTGGTAATAGCCTGAGCGCAAATCCAACTTGGTGAAGTACTTGGCCTTGGACAAGCGATCGAACAAGTCAGCCACTAGCGGAATTGGGTACTTGTTCTTCACAGTAAGCTTGTTCAATGCTCTATAGTCAACACACATACGAAGCGAGCCGTCTTGCTTCTTTTGGAACATTACAGGGGCACCAAATGGGGCTTTGGATGGTTGTATGTAACCTGTATCCACCAGTTCAGAAATCTGCTTGCGCATTTCCTCGATTTCTAAAGGTGAAATACGATATTGTGCTTGTGCATTGGGTCTTGCACCAGGCACCAACTCAATCATATGATCGATCCTACGCCTTGGTGATAGCGTCTTAGGCATTTCTGTAGGCATCGTGTCTGCAAACTCTTCCAAGACATCCGTTATTTCACCTTCAACTACCTTTCCATGCTTAATCTCAACGAGTACGCCTAAGAAAGTAGTCAAGCCCTTACGTAAACCTTCATTCACCTGGACCGCAGACAAACATGGCTTAATTGTCTTGTCTTGGTCATTACTTTGCCTCACACTTGGGACAAAGCATGGATATTGAGGGTGTTGTATCGATATTCCATCTCTATGAGGATGTGGCGATGCCTTCGCCGCGCAAAAGAAATCCATGCCCAATATAAGGTCATAATCATCCATGACCATCACTAGAAAATCTAGTTTTCCCTTCCATTCTCCAACTTGCACATCTGCATTGCGAACCCGGCCTCGACAACTTTGCGGTTCTGAGTTGACAGCCTTGATGGTACTAGTCGCACTAGTGACTGTCAAGTTCAATGCCATGCCAATCTCTTGATGCACCAGTATCGGCCATTGTCAATACCCACTCTCCATTGATTCCCGCATTAATGTCCATCAGCCCATAAGACATTTTCTTCTTAGTGTGTGCCTTACTCCCTTGTAAGCGAATGATGCTTTGATGTTGAATCTTATCAACATCACACTGAACCTTCTCAGTACCATTTTGTTGGGCCTTCCTAGCGCAGTGTTGATCACTACCAACACTCACAGTGTGACCAGTACCACCCTCGAGTAAGTTTTGATATGTAGAACAACTCGTTTCTCCCTTCTCGAATTGTTCTGAATGTATCCTCCTTCGTGTTTGAATGACTAATAACGATTCTTGGTAAAGGGATTTGCATACCCTCCTTGCAAATCTAAGCCTTGACCCTTGTCCCATCCTTACACGGCCTTGCCTTCCAAGTGTGGATCCTTTCACTTTGGATGCAATCTCTAACTGTCTGAAGAATAGTTCCCAAAGCCAAAACCTTCCTTTATACCAACGTGAACAGAGAGACCCAAACCAGGGCTCTGATACCCGAATTGTCACAAGGGTAAACTTCAAAATTCAAGCCAACCTTGCACAACAGCGCTATATCCACCAATATAGCCTCAGTCTTCTTCGACCAGTCAATTCTTTGACTGCACTTTATTTATCCCATACTAAATAGAGGTTCTGCTCACAATCATCAAGCCAAACTTCTGTCAAGCACATATATAATAGTTTCGCATACACTTAAACCAAATCAGGGACAATATGCAACAAACTCAGAACTTTGCTTCAATCACGGCCGAAGCCTTTTTATTTCTGCACACTTGTGGTTACACAAACTCTCCTGGTACTGGTTACACGCGTCATTACCTGGTCAGGCCTATTTATAGCCTTACAAAAGCTATTTACAAATAAATGTCAAGTAGTTATGCATCTACTTTACACTGGGCAGTTAGCCTAACCGTCTAACCTGACCCATTACCTTTCCTAAGCCTTAGGGGAAGTCCCATGCTGTAAGAAATATATAAAGCAACGTCCAAAACCATGTAACCATTCCTTCTAACCGCTTGATCATGTGCTGGACGCATGCCAATGATCTTGCTGGGCCAATGATGCATCTTCATCCAATATGCATCTTTTTTGGCCGACCATCACCTTGATGACTTAAGTGTGCATATGCCAGTTCCCAAACTCGCATCTTTGAGTCCACCATGCACTCTGGCCAAGGCCAAACTCTCTTTGGCCTATGCCAATGTCGCATATTAACTATGCCATTTGGATGGTGGCTAATAGGAGGGACCAATAGGTGATTGCCACCTATTGGTGTTCAAGTTTGGTGTTCACCAAGTAGCTCCGGTCTTATCGTGTCGGCATCATCTATTGTTAGACGACACAAAGGAATGCGAGAACTCACAGTCATGTTTTGACGTTAAGAGCATCTTTAATAGTGGGTGGAAAAATTCCTATGTGGAGGTCTTATTTAGACCTTTATTTTGAAGGGTTTAGGTGGATTAACCTTAAAACAAGAAAACTATCTCCAACAGTGGGTGTTATAACCTTTAGGATATCTTATGTGGATAAGATCTTAACCATTTAATTCAATTTAAAATAATTATTAATAGAAATAAAATAAAATTGAGAGTCTTCCCGAAAGTCTAGTTAAGACTTTCTCTAACACCTTTTGTAGTCCATGTCATCACTCCTAAATTCCAAGACCCCACTATTGGAGATTCATTTTCAAGAATATTGGTTCTTAGATCTTATGTGGCAATAAAAATTAAGACCTCCACCCACTATTGGAGTTGCTCTAAGCACTCTGAATGCGAATTCGTTTACTTGCCAATAGCCTCAGTTGAAGTTACACTTGGATGGGAAAGAGTTACGTTCTTTTTTTCTATGAAAGGTTAAAAAGGCGATTAACAAACTCTTATACCAATAGATATTTGGTTTAAAAGTTGTCTAGTAGGCTCGTATCCACAGTACATGTAGATGACAAAATATAGCATCCACCACAGAAGGCAACATGAACTGGACGAGAGGTACTGCAGGTCCTGCAGACGACTCAGGGGAGGATCAGACCGAGGTACCAGAGTCTGGATAGGCGCAAATGGCTATGGATACAGAACCCGACACGACTTAAGGCGGTTAAGCAACAGCGGAGACTGCTAAGGAGACTACGAGGTTCTGTCATTCAAGAGGCGGGAATGCGAGTGAAACAATCGGATCTAAGATATTTATCTGATGTATTTACTGATTTACCCCTAAACTTGTATTCCCGTCGTCTGTAAAAGGTCTGCCATGCCTCATCTGTAAACCAAGTAATTCATTAATGAGAAAATACGACTAGACTCTTTCTCTCTAAACAATCTCTCTCTTTACTTTACTGTTAGAATGGTTAGTTAAAGCAAATTGTTCATACCACATTATCGATCAAGTAGATTCAATCACTAGGAGAAGATTAGTAGATCAAAGCAAAGTCTAATTATCTCTTAGATCACCGGATTCACACCGGATAATTGGTGAAGGTATGATCTAAACCTAATTTCGTATCTTCATTTGGCGCCGACTAAGCTTGAATTCTTATTTTTTGAGCATATTTTATTGTTATCATTCATATTTGAAGGTTTTAAAACTGTTTTCAAAGAATTTCATTACGTTTTCAATGAATTTAATGATCAAAACCTTTTGGTGGTAAAATAAAATTTTAAAACCTAAAATTGCAGATCTAAAAATTTTAAAGTTTAATTAGAAATTTGAGTAAATAAACATTTTTAGATGATAGATTAGAAGAATATATAGTCAAATAATAACAATTGGAATATTGATCTAATACTTTTAATGTTTTCATAAGAAAAAAACGATGAATGAAATGACAAAGATAAAGAAATAATGGATAAGAAGATTCAAAGACGTGATCAAATCAAAAAGCTAACAGATCTAAAGGAAAATTGCGTTCAGGGAAGTTTTCCTTAAATCCAACTATCATTTTCGTATAAGTATTAGTTAAATTTCGTTATTACAATTCGCAAAATGCTAAAACTCTATTTTTTGCATGATTAATTTACAAGTAAAATTGAATGATTTAAAGTTTTGAATAGATCAAATGCATTTAAGTTCAAATTTGAATTACATTCTTTAGACAACAGTAAAGGTTATTCATACTGGAAATTATATTCCACTTTCCGTTTACAGAAAGTGCAAATAAAAAACAAATAATTATAACTATTATCTGATAATTGCTATGAAATTTTGAAGGTATCCATTACGATCATGAAGGAACAAACAACACACATCACGTACACAAATATGGAAGAAATAAGGAGCAGTATAGAAGAACTAGCATACAAAGTTGATAACATGGAGATTGCATTGACATCGAGATACGTAGCAGAAACATCAAAAGCGTACGAAAATGCACATCCAGAGATTTTAGAAACTACATCAATAGGACGCATACCAGAAGAACGAATGACGATGATAAAGAAGATGATCAAAGACAAGAAGCACAAAAGGCAAAGGTCATAGATCCAATCAGATGGCAATAAAAAACTATCAGAACTCAAAGGCTATGTACACATGATACAATCTAATCTAGCAAATGAAAGTATAATTTGGCCAGGAAACAAGAGGAAGCTAGAAGAAATTAACTACAGAAGTTGTGCTATTGATCTAAACTACGAAGAAATAATTCAAGAACCAGATAAGGTAAAATTTTCAAAGACAGATCTGATAGGAATACAAATTCCTCATAATGATGCATTAGTAATGGATCTGATGGTGGACGGCTGGTATTGTAAGAAGATTTTGATAGATCAAGGCTCAAGTAGTCAAATTATATATCGCCAAGCAGCAGAACAAATGGGAATCGTAAATAAAAGGAACAATTTATTCATCAAGATTCAATGGCACAGAAACATTCCCAATAGGACAGGTCATACTTCCCGTCGTATCATGACCAGTTATAATCAATGTCATGTTTTTCATTTTAAATACGGAATCGCCATACAACATGATATTAGGACGAGATTGGATCCACGCATTAAAGGCTATTCCGTCAACATTTCACCAGAAGATTAAATTCAAGACTGTACACGGTATACATGTGATACATGGAGATCAGCAGCTGTCGAAGGAATTAGCAATCTGTTATTTACAACAAAAAGAAGACCCTAAAGGAAAATGCAGAGGCTAGCAAAATAAAGTAACTCATAAGCTGATGAAGGAAGAAAAAAGAGCAGCAGAACTAGCTGAAGAATTGCAGAACCTGGAAATTCCAAAAGGAACCGTCTACACAGTTGACAAGGAAGCTAATGCAGATGCTGTTAAAATCATTGAAGAAGTCAACGAATGGAAGAAAAAACCAAGTACGGTTGAATTATTAAAAGAAGTAAATATAGGTTCTGCGGAAGAGCCAAAGCTTACATTTATTGGTAAAGAGCTATGTGAAGAAGATGGGAAAGTCATTATTAAGATCCTGAAAGAAAATGTAGGACAATTCGCATGGAAAATGTCATATATGAAAGGGATTGATCCGGCAATAGCATGCCACTCATTACATATCAACCCGGATATGAAACCTGTAAAGCAGAAGAAGAGAAAAGTAGCAGAGAAATTATTTGACGCTGTAAACGCAGAAATCGATAGAATGCTAGAAGCCAATATAATCAGGAAATGCTATTGCCCCGATTGGATTTCTAACATAGTGGCAGTGATGAAGAAGAATGGAAAAGTTAGAGTATGCATAGATTTTACGGATTTAAACGGGGCCTGCCCTAAAGACGGTCACCCATCGCCTGACATCGATAGAATGGTAGAATCGATAGTGAGATTTCAGTTATTGTCATTCATGGATGGTTATTCAGGTTATAACCAAATACCAATGAACCCGACAGATGAAGATAATACAACATTCATAACTGATAGAGGGTTATACTGTTTTAAAGCCATACCGTTTGGATTAAAGAATGCGGTAAGCACATACCAAAGATTGGTAAATCATATGTTCAACAACCTTATTGAAGAAAAGATTGTCGAGTGTTATGTTGATGACATTGTTGTGAAAAGCAAAGAAAAAATCCACCATGGAAAAGATCTCCAGAAAACATTCACGGTACTGAAAGATTTTGGCATGAAAGTTAACCTAAACAAGTGCGCTTTTGGAGTTCAGAGCGGCAAATTCATGGGTTACTTGGTAACACAAAAAGGAATAGAGGTAGATCCATCGAAGATAAGGGCGATTACAGACATGAAGCCACCAAAGTGTAAGAAAGAAGTTCAAAGCCTAACGGTAAGTTGGCAGCTTTAAATAGATTTATTGCACGATTCTCTGACAAATGCAAGCCTTTCTTCAACCTCCTTCACAAAAACCAAGATAACTCGAACTTCGCCTGGGATGAAGATTGCCAACAAGCTTTTGACAATATTAAGAAATACCTTTCATCTCCCCCAATCCTTTCCTCTCCAAAAGTAGATGAAGATTTATTTATCTATTTAGCAACATCAGATTCAGCAGTAAGTGCAGCATTAGTAAGAGTGGATGACGGATTTGAAAAACCAGTATACTTCATAAGTAAAACGTTACAAGATGCAGAACTGAGGTATTCTCAGGTTGAAAAGGTAGTCATGGCGCTATTTTTCTCTTCAGTAAAGTTAAGACCGTATTTTTCAACCAGAACAATAGTGGTGATGAAAGAATATCCAATTGAAGCCATTCTTAGAAGACATCAAAAGATTGGACGAATTTCCAAATGGTGAATGTATCTAAATCAGTTCAAAATAAAATACCAATCAAGAACGGCAATCAAAGGTCAAGTGCTGGTGTAGATGGTGAAAAATGAGAGAGGGACAAGATTGTCAAAACACTCTCGAAACCACGTCTTATTAAAGGCAATTGCCTATTCAGGCCCTCTATAGCTCAGAGTGCAACCCATTCCACGAGCTGAATAAACTCTCTATGAGTTCTCTCTTATAACCCCCGGTGGAGAGGATGATATCATAGTGCAGTACTGATAATCTCACCAACACATTAAACCCATTAATCTGCTTCATGTCGACATCGCCTCGAATTCCTCGGCATCAGAACCAGGTCACTACATGGTACATGGTGAAGAGTTAACAGAGACGCATCCTCATGGATTTCCTCTTTATACGACTCAACATTCGAGTCTTAATGAAAACCTCAGGAATATCGAAGTTCTAGGCCTGTCCAGAACTCCCTGAGAAGCATACAACAGCCTAAACAGGCTTAAACAGACCTCATCCCAAACTCAGAATGGTCTAACATACCATGGATAAACACGCCATGACTTCAAGTATGTTGTAGCGTAAACACGCACACCATAATCAAGGCATAGCCAGCACGCACCAGCTGCAACAAAGTCGACCTTGGCCAGATGCCAAAGTCATAGC
>JAJJMA010051778.1:0-19014 GCA_023529015.1 Papaver nudicaule | reverse complement strand
TGGAGGCACCACACTCACGTTGGTCATGACAATTAGTTATACGACTCTACTCAGACTCAACTCAACTCAACTACGCAATATCTGCGTATCACTCGAGACATCAAAACATCACACGGGGGGATAACTTTAGGGGTATTGGTCTGGCGGTCTACGGCAGTTGTAAGAAACTGATAGAGATAGTGGACAATTACTAGAGAAGATGGCGCGAGTGGACATGTTCTACACAACTCAGGCAGTTACGGAAACCAACCCATGTCCTCCACTCCTCCACTCTTCCATGACTTCCACCTTCTCTGTCGAGAGATCAGGGTGAGTTCAAAACTATAAATAGAGGCCTCCTCTATCTTCCAAGGAAAGAAGATCATCTAGAAACAACCAGACATTCAGAACACCTGAATGAACCAGAGCCTCAGAGTAAACACGCCTGAGCAACCAACACACTTCTAGCCTTGGAGATTTCCAGTCACCTTCAGGACGGAAATCTTGAACTCTTACACCCAAAACACATCCTCAACCTGATCTCAAGTTTCTTCGCTGTTTCCCTCCCTAGATCAACCTCTATCCTCTCTGTGACCGAAGCAAGACATGAACGGCCATTGACTTGGTTTAGGCTCGTCTTGTTCGACTTTGATTCGATCACTACGAAAGTACCCAGAGACGGTGCATTGTTTTTCCAGGTAAAAACAGCTGGCAGATTTCTTAGCTGATTTTCCAGTTGAAGATATTAATTTTGATCTAAACTTTGGAAAAAAGGAACCAAAAATAAAGACGAGATTAGAAGATTCGGTAATGGATACAGCAGGAACCTGGAAAATAATGGTGGATGTCTCTTCAAATTGCACAGGCAGTGGAGTAGGGGTTGTCATCATTACACCGGACAACAATTTTATAGAGGTATCATGCAAATTGGCTTTTCATCCATCAAATAATCAGGCAGAATATGAAGTTTTACTTCTGGGACTTCGGACATCCAAGAATCTGGGTTTGAATGAATCCATTCTCTACAGTGACTCAAAATTAACCACGAGTCAAGTAGAGGGAACATATGATGCAAAGGATGCAAATATAATCAAGTACAGAGACAAAGTAAATGAAGAGCTGAAATACTTTGATAGCGTAGTAATAAAACAGGTTCCGCGAAATAAAATCAGACATGCAGATGCACTCGCCTACCTGGGATCTATCATACCAGGAGCTGTAAAAAGAACAATAAGCATTGGAGTTTTAACAGAACCTTCAATAAAGGATTTTGAAGAAGATAAAGAACAATCAGAGCAGGCGTACCTTACAATTGAAGAAATTAATAATTCATGGATGAAGAATATTTACAGATTCTTGAAAAATGGAGAAAAACCAGTGAATTCAAAGGAAAGATATACAACAACAATTAAATTAAGAAAATTTGAAATCATAGGAGATGATCTTTACAAGAAAAGTTATCTGGGCCCAATGTTAAAATGTATTACAGAGGCTGATGGGATAAAAATAATGAAAGAAATTCACTCAGGCGATTGTGGGAATCATTCTGGACATAGATCGTTATTTGATAAGACAAGATCTCAAGGATATTTTTGGCCAAAGATGGTAGAAACTGCAAAAAGAATCAAAGAAACATGCGACAAATGCCAAAGGTATGATAACAAGAAACATGCACCTGCAAAACCATTACATAGCGTCTTCAGTCCATGGCCATTCATGATGTGGGCACTGGACATAATGGGACCATTTACAACAGCACCTGGAGGAAGAAAATATTTAATAGTAGCAACTAATTATTTTTCCAAATGGGTAGAAGCAAAGGGTACAGTAACAATAACAGCAAGAGATGTTAAAAAAATTCATATGGGAACATATAATATGCAGATTTGGAATACCAATGGCCCTGGTAGCTGATAACGGAACCCAATTTCAGGCGACAGAGGTGAAGGAATTCTGTGAAGAAAAAGGGATACAACAGAAGTTTAGTACACCATATTTTCCTCAAGGGAATGGGCAAGCAGAAATCTCCAACAAGACCCTGCTACAGAACATTAAGAACAAATTAGAGAAAGCAAAATGACTATGGGAAAACATATTGCATGACGTCTTGTGGGCGTACAGATCGACCCGAAGAGATGCCACATTGGAATCACCATTTTCTTTGGCATATGGCATGGAAGCAGTTTTACCAACAAAAATAATGTCACCAACAACATGAACTATGACAGCAATATCTGGTGATAATGATTTAATATTAGAATGTTTATAAGAAATTGATCTGAAAAGAGAAAGAGCAGCTATACAACCGGAAGATCATTACAGGAAAATGAAGAAGAACCAGAAATCACTAAAGCCAAGAAATTTTCAAGTTAGAGATTTGGTATTAAGAAAAGTCCTACCAAGCAGCTCAGAATTCAAACTAGGAAAATTGGGAGCAACTTGGGAAGGTCTGTATATTGTCTCAGAATGCATAGGGAAAGGATCCTACAGATTGAGGAATCTAGCAGGAGAAGAATTTGGTACCCGTATAACATTACAAAATTAAAAAAAGTACTATCAATGAGAACAGCAGCTAATGTTCTACAGTAAACATTTGAGGGCAGAAATTAGCCTACGGATCATGTATCCAGAATTAATAAGAATTTATAATAGCAGCTTCTGTACTGCACAAATTAATTGCAGCTCATGAACTGCATAAAATAATAACAGCTTTTGTACTGCACAAATTAATTGCAGCTCCTGTACTGCATAAAATAATGGCAGCTTCTGTACTGCACAAATTAATTGCAGCTCATGTACTGCATAAAATAATAGCAGCTTCTGTACTGCACAAATTAATTGCAGCTCCTAATACTGCATAAACAACAACCTCTACATTATACGAGAAACTTCTATATTAAGAGAAATTTATCAGTTAAATAACTTTAAAAAGTGCAAAAAAGAAAAGTCTTTCACATAGATCAAAAGGCATTAAGGGGAACAATTTAACCCTATTATGGTCTACTCAGGTCCAAATGTTATATGATAGAATCTGATGTCATATAACACAGACCATCACTATCATTAAATAGCTAAGACTGATCCTGGTAAAGAGCTGCCCCGATCAATTATAAAAAGCTCAAACCTGAAGTTCAAACAACAGCACAGAAAGAGACCCTGGCCAGGTAACTCGAAATAAGATTGTTCGCACCTTTGAGAGTTGTTGTACTCTCAATTGGGAAGAGGTAAAAAAAAAACATTAAACATACAGCAACAGAAAGACAAAAACAAAAAA
The DNA here is from genome assembly GCA_023529015.1 of Papaver nudicaule. Classification (NCBI taxonomy): domain Eukaryota; kingdom Viridiplantae; phylum Streptophyta; class Magnoliopsida; order Ranunculales; family Papaveraceae; genus Papaver; species Papaver nudicaule. Next base: position 15,761 of record JAJJMA010051778.1, on the reverse strand, counting down.
ATAATAATAATCAAACGAGTGCAAATATGACAAAATAAAGATCCATATCTAGAAACAAAAATATATCATAAAATTGTTTGAAAAAAAGAAGAAGAAGAGAAACGTGTTTAAACAAAATAACACCTTAATAGTTTATAATAAAAAAAAAAGAAAAAAAAACATCTCACGGCCACTCATAGAAGAAAGGAAAAGATACTAATAAAGTTCATCCTGGTAAAAATTGCGAGAAGAAGAGCAGGTGGCAGCAGATCTCGTAGAGTTAGCAAGTTTATCATAATCTGCCTTAGCCACATCAAGAAGACGGTCTTTCTCCTTCACAAGAGCTTCCTGATTTTTTACTACAGCCTGCGCATTACAAAGCTGAGTACGAAGATCAAAATTCTCCTTCATCAGGTCATTAACTCTTACTCGCTCTCTTTCCAAACTTTCCCTTAAAACAGTAATCTCGCCAGATATAGCAGAATCTCTATTCGCCTTCTCTAGATCAGAATTAAGATCATCTAGACGGCGGAGTGAACAATCATACACATCAAAAAGGCTAGCAAGTCCCTGAAACAATTAAATTCAATTGAATAATTAATCATACATATCATCCGAATAATACTTTGGAACCCATGATATGAATTATGAAAATACCTTATACTGAGCATGAACTGCTTCCTGAATGTTCTTGAAAAGGCTTAACCCATAAGAGTACTGCACATCACATTCAGGGACAATACTTGATATGAGATGGAAAACAAAATCACGTTTGTCGTTCCCCAACAGAGAACTAATATATTCACCCAATTCTTCTACATTGTCTAGAACACCATTGAGGTTAGGCTTATGCTTCTTACCAGATGAAATCTCAGATTCCTTAGGTCAAAATAAATGTCTTTCCTTTTAACTAACCAATAAAATATAAAAATATACAATAAATTAGGAATTGAAAATAATAATAAATAATAGGATTTTAGAAATTAAAAAAAAAAGGTGTACAAGAAATGATAATAATTACCATGAAATGGAGTACGTTTGAACTTTGAAGGCAGAAAGCCTTAGGAATCCAATTCCCAGAAACAATAACAGGATAAAGAGCTTGATTAGCGACGACAGAGTTCATGTCAATTCCTTCAGGATTATCTTCAAGGCCCAGGGATATTTGTGACTCTGGATCCCTAAGGATCAATCGCATTATCCGGGGGCCCTCTTTAGGAACAGCAAGAGAGTACAAACTCCAAATCTGAGTTGCAGTGATAATTTCATCATCAGAAGAAGAAAGATTCTTGTTATAACCTTGTAGATGTTATGAAAGAATTTAGATTCAATTTCACAAATACACAATTTGACTATAGAGAGAAAATCAAGAATAAGTGGATCTATAGGGAAAGTTAATCCACAGAAAAGATGGGTCCGAGGAATAACGATTTCACCATCCTTTACTTGTTCGATTGCTAAACAGTTAAGAGTTAAAGGCTTGGGATATCTGACAGACAAGTTAAGATCTTCATTGAATCCGTAACTTTCTAAAACTAAAGAAGTAGGAACAACAGAAAAAGATTTAACCGCCATAGTTGATAGTTTGAAAACTTAGAATGTTGCAGAGGAAGAAAGAAGATGAATTCGGAAAAATTATTTTGACTAGAATAAATAAAAATCTCCAATAGAGAGCAGATATATATATATAAAATCCCAAAAGGCACGTATGAAAAAGAATATCAAAGGACAAACAGTCCCTACAAGTAAGATAATGAATAAGGCAGAACCTGCCATCTTGCAAATATAAAAAGTGCATTATGCACTAGGTGTTTTTGGGAAGGAGTACGCAGTACCCCCCAACAGACGAAATTTCAAATCTAAATCATATAGCAGAACCCGCAAAAGCTAAGACACAATGTCCAAATACAGCTAAAAACACAAAGTTTAATTCAAAACCAGTCCTCAGACTAGTTTTCAATAAAACTGGGGGCAAATATGTAGATGACAAAATATAGCATCCACCACAGAAGGCAACATGAACTGGACGAGAGGTACTGCAGGTCCTGCATGACGACTCAGAGGAGGATCAGACCAAGGTACCAGAGTCCGGATAAGCGCAAATGGCTATGGATACAGAACCCGACACGACTTAAGGGGGTTAAGCAACAGCGGAGACTGCTACAGACTACGAGGTTCTGTCATTCAAGAGGCGGGAATGCGAGCGAAACAATCGGATCTAAGATATTTATCTGATGTATTTACTGATTCACCCCTAAACTTGTATTTGCGTCGTCTATAAAAGGCCTGCCATGCCTCATTTGTAAACCAAGTAATTCATTAATGAGAAAATAAGACTAGACTCTTTCTCTCTAAACAATCTCTCTCTTTACTTTACTGTTAGAATGGTTAGTTGAAACAAATTGTTCATACCACATTATCGATCAAGTAGATTCAATCACTAGGAGAAGATCAGTAGTGAAAACCAAACATGAGAAAGGATTGAGTTCTTAGAAATATAATAAAATGTTTGTATCTAGATTACTTATAGTTAAGTTTACAAACCAAACATCACCCAGCTAAAAATGAAAACCTTTTCGTGTGAATGTAAAAGTGATTGTTTGATCTCGTATGTAATTTGATCTATGAAAATTGTATAGGGGACCGTAAGAGTTTAGAGTCTTGAGAAGAATGTACTTCATTTTCCAAAGTTAAGCGAGAAGGATAAGCACTGGTTCAGAGGGATTCCACAGAAGCAGAAGTGTGGAATGTTTATAAAGCAAACGGGTTTAAGGCTCCAGGGCTTGATGGTTTTACAGCTGAATTCTTCAAAAGTTGTTGGAATATTATCAAAAACGATTTTATGAAGCTGATACATGACTTTCATAGATATGGGGCTATAGAGCTACTCAACTGCTTTTTTCTGACTTTGATTCCCAAGAAGGAGCACTATTGTTAGTGCATTGTCCGGTCAAACCCACTAGCGTTGGTATGTCAAGCTGGTTGTCAGTTTTAGGTGTCAAAACTCAATCTTGATTTAGCCTACTAGAGTTTAGATTTCGCAATTGGGATATAGACAAAGTAGTAGAGACCTTGAAGACGAAGATTGTGAAGACAAAGAAGACATCAATTATTCTTCATCGACAAAAGGTTAGTAGGAGTTATGACTATTATGGAAATTCTTCTATTCTACTTATTCTATCTTTCAAAATAGTCGACTACTTTAGTAGAGATACTAATAGCGATTGAAATCGTATTCTTGTCTACGTGACCATGTGTTATGTTGGTATTTGTTCCCATGAATACTAAGTTTAAAATAATGCATGAGATAGATTCGATACCATTTGTCCATTGCAATGGTTTGCTTGCAAATCACTTGTTGGATATGGGTGAATCTAAAGGAGTACTCTTGAGCAAGAGTCCAGTGGATTATTGTAGATACATAAATCTGCCGAGACACGTGTCAGCACCATAAGGAGAAGGTAGAACCACGTCAAAGAAATGCGAGATGTGCCAGGCTAACCGCTAGGTGTTATCTCGGAAGAAATTCGAATAAAGCAAGCGAAGGAAGAGAGCCGAAAAGGGAGAAGATCCCGAAAAGAGGAAACGCACAGAAGGATATTCGATGGCTCCCTCAGAATCATCTCGGAAGCATCACCGACTTACTCGACAATCTCTGACACCACGATTGAGTATGTTGTCTTATTAGTTGTAACCCACTACTCGGCTAAGCCTATATAAGGCGAGCTTGAGCTCATTTGTAAGGGTTGGATCTTTGTTTATCTAGGGTTGTCTTTGTGTGATCCAATCTAGGTTAGTAGTTTTACGATTCTCCTGCTTTGTAATACCTCTGCTATGAATGAAATATAAGGCATTACAATCAAGGGATTTATGAGTTTTACTTTAGTTTCTTTACATGGCTCGATCTGTTCTCTCGTGTGGTATACTCGCTCTTGAGATACCCATGAACTTATAGTTTCGATGATTCTCCTAATGGATGTGGAGTACAAAGTCCTTAAGCAGATTTCGTACGCACAGTTTGGCGCTAGAAACAGGGACTGATTAAAACAACTTAGGTTTGCCTGTGATTTTTGTGATTTTCAAATTTTTTAAGATTTTTTAGGGTTTTGATGAGTTTATCCATTAGAGTTTTTTTTAAGCTCCACAACCTTGAGTACCTAAAGATTTCGAGCTTTATAGTGCTTAGGGATTTAGATTATCAAAATGATGGATTAGTGGACCTCAAGGAACCTGAGCTTTGAGGTACAAAAGATATAATCAAGACCCATAAAGCATATAGCCTAATCAATAGAAAAAAACCCTCGGAAGGAAGCATAATCTTAGTTAAAGTAATTTTCTCAAAAGAGATTTCTCCATCCACTAAAACACCTTCAGGAAAAATACAGATCTGCTAGTGGGGTACGATGGGAAATAATACTCTCATACTCTGCTAACGAAAAGTGCCTTTTCCAGAGTCCACAAATCGAAAATCCCCATTTTGAGAGAGTAAACCAAGGAGAATTAAGTTAGGATATTCGTCAAAAGAACAAAAAACCAGGACCCCCCAGAGATCGCGCATGTCAGATTCTGTTACGGTTGATTAGGCGTCTGTCAGACCTTTAGCACACTAAAGTAGCCACCTTGGACCTCACGGGTTTATCACTTTTTCTTGCAGGAGTTGAAGACATGACTTCGAAATCTAATCAGATCCCGAAGCAGGGAATAGGCTCGTCAATACACAGAACAGGATCTTCGAGGCCAAACACGAGACAGTCGACTAGTAAAGGGGTTTCCCTGGAGATAGCAGCGAGCACAGTCCAGCATCGAGAGCGTGAAAACGAGGACGAGGTACTCATGGAGGACTTGGGACCTAACGGAGATGGACTCCCTAGACAGCATATACACAATATAGAGGAAGAGGAAGAAGCCAAGGAGGTTCCAGGCAATGCAGTTCAAGAACACATGCCAGCCGAGGAGGAGATAGCGAGAGCAGCTCAGTGTAAAAGGGATATCAGAATGAAGAAGAAGATAAGAAAACTCAGGCAGCAACTCCAAGAAGCCAATAAAAAAGTAGACGAGAAATCAGCATCTAATTACAAGAGAGACACCGAGGGGCACTCGCAGCATGAGAATTCACACCCGAAGCTTCCCACCATCTCCCAGAGTCGTACCGAAACATAAAAAAATACCACTAAGCGAGGAAGCGGAGCAACCAGCCGACCGGTCCATTCGAGCACTCGATTTAAAGAAGGCAGCACACACCACATCTACGAGAAGAAGTGCGAGAAGAAACAAGTCGAGACAGAGGCACTGCAGAAAGTGTTAATGGACGAAGTCAAAGCCATGCGAGCAGAGTTACATCACAGCCGAGTACAACCAATAGTGAATGTGAAACTAACACAAGCAATCAATGAAGTTAATCGTTCCCCCTAAGCTTCGAGCTCTTAAACAAGCCCATCCCGGTCAAATGCACAATGCCGATCTTCACCTCTATGTTCGATGGTACGGGAGATGCGACTCATCGATCACGTCAAAATGTACCAGAGGCAATTCCTGGCATGGGAGGACAAGGACGAGGTCCTCTGCAAATATTTCCCCTCCAGCTTGAAGGGAGAAGCTCTAGCCTGGTATGACAGTCTCCCGACATGCTCGATTCCATCCTTTGGGGACTTGTCAAGGGTCTTTCTACTCCACTTCCTGTACAACAACTCATCCAAGACCGGAGTAGAAAAGCTATTCAGCATTAGAGTCAGACCCAAGGGGTCTGTAAAGACGAGTGTACCGAGTACACCACCAATCTTTTATTTTAGTCCACCTATAAGTCAAACCTTGACCGGTTCCTGTAATTAAGAACTCAAGAACAAGATCTCTTTCATATCTGATTGATTCACATAGGGGAGTCAATACAAGAATCCGAAAGACTATGTCAACCAACCAAGTACGATACTTTAATTATATAAGATGACTCAAATATAATGCGGAAGTAAAGTAAAGTACACACAAGATTTTGTTAACGAGGAAACTACAAACTCGTAGAAAAACCCCGGGACCTAGTCCAGTTTTGAATACTCTTAAGAATTAAGCCGCCAACACACCTACTCTCAGACTTCGGAGTAGCTGGTGCAGATAATATAACCCTAATACGACTATCAGTCACAAAGATTTCCCCTCAGTATTCCTACGCCTCCAACCACAACAAGGTGGTCACGCACATGTACTCCCTTACGTAAACAGACGCCCGTTACTGTCTTACGCAAGAGTTGCCTCACAGCCCGTCGCGAGGACTATCGTTACCCGACCTCCAATCGGACGATTACAACTTTATGGACAACAATCAAATAGCGGCAGGTCAAATCGCTAGATGATATCCTTGGTAACTGACAGATATTTCACCGAAGTCTTTTCACACCAAGAGCGAGGTTATTAAGTTTACTTAGGCAATAAACACCTCGAGATATCGATCAAGGTTTCAAAACCTAAACTCCCGAAAGAGCAACCTTGTCGTCCCAGTTGGAATCAAGCAGATAGCTGTAGCAAGTACGATATGATATGACCGTGAAGAACAATGTACCTGCAAAGAACAAATCCAATAACAACGATCTTGATTCCACTCAATATCTATAGTTTAGGCACACAAACCGAAAGCGGCTTGCTGACAAATCCAGGTTAATAGATAAAGAGTATGTTCTAATAAAAACGATCTTGAGTGGCCTTATATCAGAAGAGAAGGACCTTAGAATAAACAAGATCGTTAGGTTCGATAGACGTGATAGAACATAACACAAGTACAATACAAAGAAGACTAGTAAACGTAAACTAGTTTCTCGTAAGAGGTACTTCTAGGCTTCTCGATCCCAAGAGAAGGCTTTCACGCAATTCTAGACCGAGAGCAAAAGATCAAAGGTAACTGAAAAGAAAAGCGTCAACACAAGCTTACAATTCCGAAGAAGAGCTTGGCCAAGGGGATAAAGCTTTCAGGAGAGATACCACTCCTATTTATATTGATTAAGGCTTTAGCTTTGAAATGAGGCAAAGTTAATTTCGGAAATTCCACAAAGCACATTTACATAATAGTTCCGAAATTCCCCATTTAGTCTCATAGCTTTTAATAAGAACTAATACTCTAGCATTTTACATTTAAGAAGAATATATTCCATAAAGAAAATATATTTTCGAAACAAGTTTAGCCAAGAGCAATCAAAGAAAATAATATCTTAAGGTATATTTGGATATTTCTTTTTAATTCGAAATATAGCGCTTACCAAATATGATCCCTGGGAAAGATCTCAATTCGAAAACGTGTCCTTAGTTTCGAAAATCTCCTTAGATATTATTACTTCCAAACGTCGTCACCAGCTTTAATAATGTCGACATTATTTCCTTGGTATTGCTGGGCTAACGAGACGAACCTAGGTGGAAGTGGGATCTGTTCCAACGTGGTTCAACGTTCCGCATAAACGTATCATAACAAACGTGGACAAAGCCTTATGTGTTTAAGCTTAAGTGAACACATAGGTTCAGACATTCCGAATCACGCAAATAGATATACCATTGGAAGTACGATGCGAGATTCCACGAGTAACTAGCAAAATGTTAAATCTCCTGAATTCTTGATTCCAATATAGATGTCACGTTAATGATATCCAAGAATTCAAATCAAAACATCAAATGAATATTTGATCAAGTAGTAAAGCATATGAAGATTTAATCACATACAGTATTGATTCGAAATCATGTGTCTACTATCTAGAGCGACTAACCATATTTCAGATGATGACTCAATCCCACTTAGTTGTACATTGAAGATGAACGAATTCAAACTTCAAACCGAGAATATCAAACTCATTAATTCGTTGAAGCACAAATCAAAAAGATAGAGTTTGAACTTCGAAGATACGCATTCTGAGTCGACCATATTAAGGTTTCGAAACGTACATCTGTTTTGGCAGAAACCAAATTAAGGTTTCGGAACCTAAAGTTCATTATATGACCAGAACCATGTTTAGGTTCCCAAATCAAGTTTCCATATAGCGAAACCTAAAGCTTGGTTTCGAAATCTAGATTCTGTTTAACAAAACCTTGGTTAAGGTTTCAAAACAAGAAACCTAGCTCCTCAAGAGAGTTCAGAAAGTCATGCACAGTAATGTCATGACTCCAGGATCGAGAGATTTTGTATTTAAGAGGATAGGGTTTGCGATTCAAAGGGGGCTTGCAGCGCAACTTGTTGCTCACTTGCCTCCTAAATCGATGTAAAGTATCACTAATTATCCACCAGTAAAAAAAAAAAAAAAAAACATATTAAATTCTTCACAAATGTTTGGTGTCGAATTTGAGAGTCCATGTGGTCGAGAACCGTTTCAGCATCACACCTTTTTAGCCTCGACGCACATGAATATATTTCCCGGTTCACATAAACCTTTAGGAAACCCCAGGGTCTTTTCGACCTTTTAGATCTCACATGGTCAAGACACATTGGCCTTGATTCTCAAGTCACTGTCAGCCACACAAACATAGTTACGAATCTGTTATATCTCATTAATTGGTCACAATATTTAAGTTTCAGACCAATAGTTTATGAATGCGAAAACCAGATTATGGTTTCGAAATCAACGTTTAGTTTTACCAAAACCTACATTGAGGTTCAAACATTGAAAATTCATAAGTTGAGATACACAAATATGGTTTCGGAATCCAGAAGTGAGATATGGCATATACAAAATCAAATGAATGATTCAGAACTTCAGAGTTCAGAGCCAAACCACGACGTCGTATTCGAATCTCAGAAACAGCAGTATTTTGAGTCTACACAACATAAGTGTGAGTCACAATCTCTCTTACATTGGCTCATATAATATATGCAATCAATCCGACAGAGCCAGACTAGGTAAGAAGAGACACAATACTGTGATGGATCAAATCTCGTAGTACTACCGAGATAACATCACATTGCTATATCCAACTCGAAAAGGTTTTAGGAAAAACCTTTATATTAACTTAGAGACGGAGAAGAAAAGAAAGCTCTAAGCAATATTGGAATGCCATAAATACAACACTAATACCACAAGTGGTAAAGCGGAGCTATCATAAGACAGACTGATCACAAGTGATCAAGTCATAACGTAAAGCTCAAGCTGAGAGTTATGTTTATGTCTTTTGTAGCACAAGTGTAAAAGATAATGGAATCGCGTTATTTAGATTCACTAACCTGTTGAATGATGAAGCCGGATGTCTTCGTTTGATCTTCAGTCTTTCTTCAACTCTTCAACCAGTGATTCTAAATCCTACCAAAATCTTCCACAACCTAAAGCTAACTCTCACATGACTTCACCTAAATGTGTGTTGTTTAGCGGTCGAGTTTTGATCACTAATTTTGACAACTAAGATTGACATACCAACACTTAGTGAGGTTGACCGAGCCATGCTCTAACAGAGTCCACTAAAAGTTTGACCGAGAGATGGACAGCTCAATGCGTAGAAGTTGGGAATGGAGCCTCGGAAAGGGACAAAGTACGAGCATACTTAAACGCATTGGACAAGGATCACCCATTGTAAGATAAGATTTTCTCCAAAAATGTAGAAACCTTGCAAGATCTAAGGAAATACCAAAGGGAGCGGATCACATTGGAAGAAATTAAAGAACAAGCAGCTCAAGGAAGGGATACTACGTCAAAACAGGTACACTAGATCAACAATCTATCCTTGGGGGAGCGAGATCAACCCACCAATCTGATGGGGGACTCCACGAAGAAAGAAAGGCATAACAATCAAGGAAGATATGGGAGCGAAGGAAAATTTGGTGATGGGAGATACAGTGACAGCAGGAAATACAATGACACGCAAGGAGGATATGAAGGAAGCAACTCGCAAAGGGGTTACGAAGGAAATCGAAAATTCGGAGTGCCAAGGTCGGGATTTCCCAAATTTAGGGACAGGAAGCTTCTGAAGCTGAGCGTATCAATTGAACCAGCCCTGAAGTGCATCGAACAGTCGGATTTGGCAAGCGAGATCTGTTATCCCAGAAGCAGGGGAAACCAACCTCATCACACTTGGAATGCAAAAGATTACTGCCAATTTCATAAATTCCACGGGCACTCAACTGAGAATTGCGTCACGACGCAAGATCAGATTTATCATTTCATTTCGGGCGGGAAATTTGACCATTTGCTAAGCTTACCAGACCCACCATCAAATGAGATACAATCCAAAGAGGAGAAAAAGCACGCAGAGGCATACACCTTAACGAGGACAGCTTCGAAAGCAGCATCACCGATAGAATTCACAAGAGGGATTTCGAGGGAAAAGAAATCATGAGCGTAACCATCAAAAAACCTTTGGAGGAATGGCAGAAGCAGCAGGTCTTCTTTTCCGCAGCCGATTTTCCCGATGGAGGGAGGGCACACAATGACCCACTAGTCATCACCCTACTAGTCGAGGAGTTGGCCATGCCAAGAATCCTTGTAGACCCGGGGAGCTCGGTTGACATTCTCTTCGGAAGAACATATGATCGATTATTCGGCAAGGACGCAACTATGGTACCCTCAGCCTATAATGTATTTGGATTCAATGGGAAACCCTCAGTGCCAAGAGGGGAACAAGCGCTAATGATCCATGTGGGAGCACTCGACCTTCTCACAACATTTTTCGTAGTGGATATTGACTCTCCGTATACAGCCATCATAGGAAGGCCCTGGTTGCATGGTTTAATGGGGGTACCCTCCACGCTTCATCGAAGAATAAGATTCCATGCACCCACAGGGATAGCCGAAATCTTGGGAGATCCAGCCGAAGCTAGAATCTGCAATGAAATAGAAATCCAACAGCGAGAATGCTCGGCACCTACCTTTGAGAACTCGGCGAAGCTGCCGAGAGTAAAGGAGTCAGATACAAAGTAGTTTAAATCGCTAAAATCAGCCGATTTAATCGCGATTAATCGCGAATCGCTACTTGACCGCTCTGATTCACGAAAAATTACTGATTCTGATCTTTGGCGATTAACTCGGCCGATTTTAGCGATTTAAGACGATTTTCATTCAAAATGATTCACCGATTTCCAAGGGGTATTTTGGGAATTCTATGTAAGTAGGTTATAATCTTCGATTGCCTAAAATCTTTAGGTTTTTTCTCATTTCTCTTTTCTTTCCTCTTGCCGCAGCTCTTCGTTTTTCCTATTCTCTTAAACCAGCAGTGAATCCATGTTGTGCTCAGGTATGATCTCTCAACTTCACTCTCTAGCTTCTGCCTGTATCTATGTTTCATGGTTTGTAAACCCTTTTTTCAATTTTTATTTTTGTTTTTGTGTGTGAATCAGTGGATAGCAAAAAGGAACGCTCTCCAAGAAGCAGTGAAGCTTCTTAATCAGTGGAAAGATCAGATCGAAGCCGAAAAACTTACCATCTCTGAAGGTTGGTTATGGTATTGTGATCTTTATTGGAGCAACTTGTAGGTTAGGGTTCAAATTCTCAGTCAATTTGTAATTTGGGGTTCCAAATTCTTACTTGTTGAAGACTTGTAATATTTACTTCAGTGATTATGAATGGTGAAAGATGTCTTTAAATGCCCAAATTGTTTAGTTGTATGTTACTACTGGTTGCTGTTGTAATTTCTCTGTGCTTGTAATAAAGCTGGTTTATAAACCTGGCTTTTGTTGTCACTTCTGTCAGTTTCCTTCTATAGTTTTTGCATTTAACTTTATTATCATTCATTCATTTCAGATACACTCAAAGAAACGGAACCGTTTCTTACAACAAAAGTTGAATGATTCTGTGTACATTCAGTATAATAAGAAGTTGCCGAGGCGTTACAACCTTGACCACAGATACAAAGTTGGTGATGTTACCAAGCCAATTTTCCTGGATGAACGTGATGAAGATGACGAATGGTTAGACCCAAGCAACGTGGATGAGTTGTATACTTTAGGTGCTGATGTACTTACATTGGAAGAAGTTAGAGATGTTATGGCTGTTGACTCTGGACCAATTACTAGGAGAAGTGCAGCATCCTATGTCGCGGCTGCGCGTGCTGTTCGGCGTCCACATGAGGAGAGGAAGAGGATGAAGATGTGGCTTATGATAATGTTGGACTAGGCAATATTGGAATTCGTCCAACTGAGGTAGATGAAATTGAAGGGTTTGAATTTGATTTGGGGTGATACATGTTTAAATTATGTTGTTTTATTTTGTTTGAGCTTCAAACTTGTATTTTGAACTTATTTAGCTTTAATTGGATCTATGTTGAACTTATTTAGCTTTAATTGGATCTATGTTTAAATTTATTTGATTTTAATAGTATTTGATCTATGTTATATGATAAAGTATATGAGTTATAGGTTATATATAACTTAAATTGAAAACCGATTTTTCAAACCGTGAATCGCTACAAGGGGTTCGACCGAGTTACCGATTTTACCGATTTAAACTACTTTGGTCAAATATCAAAGAATTTATCGCGGAAATTGAAGCAGAAATGGAAAAGGACGCTACAAAGAACTCAAAGCAAACAACCTCCATGGCAACCTTAGGTAGAGGAAGGAACAATGTGGAGAAGGAAGGGAACAATTCGCAGTGACGGTTAGCAAACTATGTTGTCTAAGGAAGCAGTAAATGAGATAAACTCGCGAGGAACTGCAAACACCGTCTCCGAAGAGGGACCAAACTGGACAGGACCGTATGTCATTGAGAAAGCACTAGGGAACGACACTTTTAGCTTAATGAACCTCGAAGGACAAAGGTTGAACACTCCCGTCGAGGGAAAAAGCTTAAGGCACCTTGAGTAGATTTCGTATTGTATGAAAAATGCATGGATTTTATCCAAAGGAATAAAATAAAGAAACTATTTAGTTATTTACATTTTTATCTCTTTTTTTTTAATAAAAAGACCCCGAGTGGCAGGCACATATAAGTCCTCGAATGGTGGGCATAAAAGCCCTCAAATGACAGGCACAGTCCTCGAATGATAGGCATCGAGCTGATTACGTGTAAACCGTCATGGTCCCACGGTTTACACGACATAGTCCTCAACCCACAAGACACCCCGATAGAGGTGGGTACATTGAATCAAGGCTACACAAGCCAAGAGTCATATGAACCCACTACCAATGCGACCGCTGGGACCTCCTAACTGAGGCGTCGCGGGGACAATAAATAGGATTAACATCTGCCTTTAAGGCGGATGGAACCCCGAGGCAGCTGACAAGCTGGCAATCCCGAAGGATGCTCAGCGAAGTTACGCAGCCGAGGGACCCCCTCTGAATCAATAAAATACTGACTTGAGGGGGGGCAGGCGAGAAAAGGAGGAGTCGAACTCTAGGCCGCGATAGGAGAACAGTACCATGTCTAAGCTCCATCTTTGAACGACACTCCCCCATTGTGCTACCTTATTGTCGAGACATGGGATCACAGTTGTGTCACTTAGGTCAAACGGGTTCTCGAAACACTAACATGTTCCCTCGGAAGATATTAAGTTATCTTCGTAACCCACCTAATGTACCGAGGCAAGCTGGGTACCTACGGTCTCGATAGCCAAAGTCTTTGCTTGAGATAGGCGGGTAGCTTATAGCCTTTGGGAAGGGTGATCCGCAGCCCCCACTAGCTTGGTTTACTGCCTCTTACATCGAAGTAAGCCCTGAAGTTGCACTCTAAGTAACCCAGTAAGCCCAGAATTCACGAGGTATACTCCGTGCTCGATAACAAAATTACCAGGTAAAACAGTGCAAAATAGCAAAGGAACAGATTTTATTTAAAAGGTACTTGCAAGCCAAAAGGCGAAGGAGCAGAAGTCTCTCAAAGCAAAAGAAATGGATTACAAAGGAAACCTAAATAAAACAGAAATTGTCATTATACAACTGAGGGAAATACATCAAAAGAATCATTTTGAGAAGAAGTCATCTTAAGCTCGTCCATTTGGCCAGACTTCCCACCCCCACCCTCTTCAATAGCCTCCATATGATGTCTTTCAGATTTGGTACCCGAGGGCACCCTTTCTGGTTCACTATCTTCATCCCCACTATAATCTAAAGCAGACTCGCGGAATAAGTAACTATTCTCCTTGAAATTATCTTTGAAAACAATGCCTTTACCAGCACCAGAGTCTGTTCCCTCAAATTTTGGGGAAGAATGCTCAGGAGCATCCCTGGAGTCATTCGATTTAGATCCGAGATTACTACCCGAAGCTCCACTAGGATCATCTTTAGGACCCCCCTTCGGCCCAGAATTATCCTTGGAGACATCAAAATCCTCCACGACATCCTTTCCACCACCTTCCTAGGAATCCTCAGAATCTTCGCCCCTTTTAACTCGAGCCTCCAGTTCTTTGGATACAAGCTGCACAAAAACTTCGTGAGGTAACAAGTCCTTGTCCTCAGGAAGCTCGGCGTCAGAGTCTTCGGCACCAATAGCACCATAGCCAGCGGGATCTACCCGAATCGATCGAAAAAGTCTTGTCCATGTTGACGACAATCATTCTTGGTAGCAAGAGTGTTGGTCACGGAAGAACGAAGTAAGAGATTTTCAGCAGCCTCACAGCTTTTGATTTGTGGTTGAGCAAGAACAAAGGCATTCATCACGTCTCGCAAAGTCTTTTCGCACCGACGACGAATATCACCCTCAAGGGTTACCCTATGAGCATTTTCCTTCGCTTCTTCGGAACGACGATGGCGCTCGTTTTCCAACTCTTGAGAAAACCTTTTTGCTTCCTCAGCTCGAAGCTCACGTTCCTCGACCAATTCTCGAGCAAGATCAGTGTCTTCTTCTCAAAACCGAGTTTCAACTTAGACCCCGTAACCAGCTGGGAGATAGCCTAATCCCTCTCTGATATAGCCTTTGATACCTTTTGCGTTAGGTTGGCCTCGATGCCTGGCAAAAGAACAGACAACAATCGGCATTAGACACATAAGTCAAAAGCATAGAAAAGTCAAGAAAAAGATTCCGAGCTTAGTAGCCTACTTTCTTTCATAACCATATACTCAGTAACCTCCTGCGGATTAGAAAACCGCGGTTTCAGAACCTTTTTCCTAATATCTTCCTCAGAGTTACAACCGAGTTTAGCTAGCTCAATGCGATACTCATTTACCAGCTTAGAGAAATGATCTCTAGACCTTTTCATCTTCGCAAGATCCGAGTTAATCTCGTTATGACCTTTCTGCAAACCATCATTTATCGTCGTCAGGTCCTTATTGGCATTTTTCAGAGTTGACACTTGAATTTTCAAGCTCCGAATCTCATCCTCTAATTTTTCAATCACAGCCCTCCCCGAGGCCTTAATTGCTTGATCTCTAAGAGCATGGTCACGTTCCTTAGCCAAGCTAGTGATGTCTAATTGAAACTGATGTGTATCTTGAGTATTCTTTTCATTCTTGCCTTTCTCGTAATCTAGCAATCGTTGAAGCTCACAACTTTTCTTCTCTTCCTTAGAAAGAAGATTCTCGGCTTCAATCTTTCTTCTCTTAAAATAATCCCGATCATCGTGAGCAGTAGTTCTTTCCTTCACCAGTTGATCAATTTCCTCCTCATAACTCCTACCCTGATTCGGAGCTGTAGGAATGCGATGGTGATTCGCTCGAGGATGAGTATCGAGAGCTGATTTAGCCCGGCGAAGCTTCTCTTTCTCTTCTCCTAACTCTCCTTTGTAAAGTATTAGCAGAATAGTCTCAGAACCCAACAAAGGCCACAGAACAAGAAGAAAAAATAAAATAAAGATCATACCTGCCAATTGGTACTTCTCTTGAGCAACACGAGTCTTTTCTTCAGCCAGCTCTGCCTGTGTAGATGGTGAAAAATGGAGAAGGGATAAAATCGTAAATCTCCTTA
>JAJJMA010051775.1:4804-25126 GCA_023529015.1 Papaver nudicaule | reverse complement strand
TTTCTTGTTTTCTTCACAGTACTATACTTTCTTCTTTGACATGTGATTAGGGGTGGGACTTGGGTTGGTTGGGCGGGTTGAAGGGTTTGGCCGAGCCATGTCCGTACTAAAAATTATTTGCCCAGGTTGCCCATGGAACCCAGAGAACCCATGGAGGTGTGCCCACAACCTGCCCAACTTGTATCTTGGGTTTCTCGGGTTGGCCCATGATGCGTATTTAAAATCAATATTTTATGACAAATATATGTAACAATTAGATTTACTTACTTCATTTATACTAAAATTTCAAAGAATTTGAGATTCTAATTAATGCAATAATATAATATAAATTTTCTTTCTTAGATTGAAAAATAATATAAAAAATTATAATAAAAATAATAATAATACCACTAATAAAAATAATTATATCAATTATTTTATAGTTCCATGGGTTCTTCGGGTTGCTTGGGTTAGCGATATGTGAACCCGTGCTTGCCCAAGTTAGTTCGGGTTGGTAAAATATATGCCCATAGTTGCCCAAAATTTTGAAATACCTAACCCCCACCCGCCCAATATTCGGGTTGGACACGGGTTGGGTGGGTTGACCCAACCCAAGTCTCACCCCTACATGTGATATTTAACTAGTACATTCTTGGCGTGAGAGAGTAAATTCAAAATCGATTAATGTAATGCTTTGAGAACCAAAACACAACATAAAACTCCATAACTTCGGAAAAAAAACGATGCCCTCAGATTTCGGTTCCCCGAAGTAATTTGGCTCTCCCCCTATGTAATTTTTTTTTAATACCAAAACTACCCTTTATGTTTACTATTAAGCCGAAAAATTAACCTAATCTATCATTTGATAATCAATTTAACCTAATCTAAAAACAAAAAACTTAAAAAAGTTACCGAATTTTTTTTTTCTCTTCTCTTTCTTCTCTTTCTTCTCCGTCTTCCTCTTCTCTTTTCCTCCTTCAAACCCTAAAAAACCTAGATTTTTTCGAAACTTCGATGGATTCAGCTGAGAATGGTGGCGCGATGGATATCGAAAGGTAACAATCGAAACCCACTTCCTTTTTTAGTTGTTTAGCTTAGATTCAGTGAAAAACATCAAAAAAAAAATCGAACCAGGGTTACTTACGGCTACCTGTAACTCCACGTTTGTAGCCGTAAGTCATAGTTACGGCTGCGATCTGTAGAACATGTAGCCGTAGATTTAAAATAGTTACGTCTCCAAAGTTAGCAGCCGTAAGTTTTGATAATTTCATAAAACTTTTGTGTCGCAGACTTACCAGCCGTAAGTCTTTAGTATGAGCCGTAAGTCTTTATTATAATTTTTTTTTTTTTTTTGCATCAGGACCGTTGAACCAAGTTCTGTAATTACACAACCTGTTATTAGAGAAGAAATACCTGATGAGGAAACACCACCCATTATCGATAGAGCAGATTTTCCTGCATGGATGGATGTGTGTGATTATCACTTTGCAAATAGAGCACCTCGTAATCTAGGACGAAGAAGAGTGGGTGAGGTAGAAGATGAATGGCGATTTGAGTGTAAATTGTGTGTTCATGTCCCACGCCATCTAAGGAGGAACATGTTTACGAATGGGGCAGTAAAAAGTACTCCTGATGGTTGGGCGGTTGTTTGGGGTGATTGCTATCTATTTGTGGTTCTTGCTCGTCGTCTTACCCCAGAGGAGAGAGCGAGGGCCGGAATTTGAACTATTTGTGTTTCAGCTTATTTTGTGTGAATTCCAAAGGTGTTGTTTTTTTTTTTCTTCTTTTTATGGTTGATGTTAGTAGTACTGTTATGGATGGTTTGTATTTGGATATTTTGAATGGTGATGTTGGTTTGTATGACTTTGAAAACAATGATCTTGGTGTTGGATATTTCTGGTTAATTGTGCATAACTTTATTCCCTAGCCGTAAGTACAGTTACGTCTGCTTGAAATAATATACGTCTGTTAAGAAACACTGATTGCTAGCCGTAACTCAGGTAAGTAAATTAAGACGTTATTTAACTTAAGTAAAACGTTCTGATAATCAATGATTAACCAAAACATGATTAACAAACTTACTTATAAAAAAAACTTAGGGAAAAAAACTTAAAAAACTGAAAATCAAGTGAAGAAGAAGAAGAAGAGAGAAAAAAAAAACCCAACTTTTTTTCTAAAAACCCAAACTTGATTCACTCAACCAAAATGAGTGAATCAAGCACCCAAATGGAGGTAGATGTATCTCCTTCCATTGAAGACATCTTCATTGAAAGACACATCGAAGGAAATGAAGGATTATACAATTTCTTTGATGGTAAAAAGTTTGTATGCACAAGTGAAGACTTTCTCGACAAATACGAGGTCGATCATGCAGATTACCCAAACCTGAATGTACCCAATGTAGAAGAACCTCAAGAAAACAATCAGGTATGCTTTATTCCTCTCAAGACAGTTGAAATCACGTAAAAAATGTGATTTTTGTGAGTTCCAGAAGGAACTTACGGCTTGTATTAGCAGCCGTAACTTAGACTTACGTCTGAATGTTCTTCAGATCCGAGCCGTAAGTCTAGAATTTGGGGATTTTTCTGGCCGTACATCAAGTTACGGCTATTTCCGACGCGATGTTACCAGACGTAAGTCTGTGCATGGGAATATTCAATGCCCATACTTACGGCTTCAATCTTTTACTTACGGCCCATAAGCTTGCGAGCACCAATTTTTTGAGCCATACTTACGGCTTAATTATTTTTGACCTTAGTGGCCGTAAGTGGGGTTACGGCTACTTAATACAAAAGATAATGAGCCGTAACTATTCCTGTCTGACTCCTGTCTGTTAGTATTACTTTGAGTTTTACTTACGGCTTGTTATGAAAGTATCGGTTATAGCCGTAACTGGACTTACGTCTTATGTTCTCAGACGTAAGTTTGCAATGGTGAATAATTTAACACCTTTTTTTTATGGTGTGTAGGTTGTGCCACTAATTGTTCCCATCGATAATCAACCACCGGCTACTGGTGTTTGGCATGACACTACCGTTCACTATGCACCTCATGTCCGAACAATTGTAAGCGCACCCTCTTATGTATATGAATGCGTGTTTTTTAAATATTATTTAAAACGTTTTGTTATCTAATTTGTTTATTGTTTTTAATGTAGACATGGTTGAGTAAGGAAGAAGCCGTCGACTGGGCTATTGCACATGCTAAAGAGAAGATGTGCATGATAGTCAAAGGAAGTTGTGTGGTATATAACCGTTTTCAAATGGTGTGCGAGTGTAGTGGAGTGTATAAGAGTCATGCAAAGAAAGGCACCGTGCGGAGGTATAAGAAGATTAATAGGAAGACCCCAAAAACCTTTACAAAGAAAACGGATTGCCCTTTTAGACTCCAATTTGCTCAAGACAAATTGACCAAGAGATGGTTTTTGAAGACGGTGATAAGCGGTTGTCACAACCACGATCCTCCCGAGAGTTTTCATAGACATGATGAGGCTACAAGGTTAACTCCCGATGAAAGAATTTTGGTGGAAGGGATGTACGAAAGAAATATACCTCCTCGTGATATTCTTGGCAACCTCCAACATTTAAACCCGGAAAATTGTTCGAATTTGAGAACAATTTACAACGCCACCTCTAGAGCAAAGAGAATCAAATGGCAAGGTAGGTCCGATATGCAACAAAAACTTTATGAAGCTTTGAAAGACAAATTCACTTGTTACTTCGAGGAGGACGCGAACCGCAAAGTGACCCACATGTTTGTTGCTCATCCGGAATTCATAAAATTGGCACGGTGCAATCACCAAGTTCTATTGTTAGATTGTACTTACAAGACTAATAAGTATTGTCTACCTCTTTTGCATTTTGTTGGTCAAACATCCACAAAGCAACCTTTTACCATCGGCTTTTGTTATATGATGGACGAGACCGAGGAAAGCTATGTTTGGGCATTGAAACAATTGAAGTATATATACCATGTAGATCATTATCCGGGTGTCATCATTACCGACAAAGAGCAAGCCTTAATGAATGCGATCAAGAGTGTTTTTCCGGATGCTCACAACATGCTTTGCACTTTTCACGCATGGAATAGCGTACAAGTAAAGTGCAAGCCTCTTATCACACCAACAATGAAAGAAGAGTACATCAAAGCTAAGAAACTACCGGAAGCGAAAATGAAAGAAAGGTTAGAGGAGTTGAAAAAATTGGAAGAGTTCAACAAAGATGAATGGGCAAAACTCTTGGTACAATGGGATGATATAGTTTGGGCACTCACAATCAAGGAATATAAAGAGAAGGCAAGTGAGATGTTGAGCTATTGGAGTCGTATCCCGGAAGTTAAAAGGTACTTGGAGGAGGAATGGTTTGTCCCTCATAAGCATCGGTTTGTCGCGGCTTTCACCAATCAACACAAGCACTACAAGAACCAAGCAACAAGTTCCGTGGAGTCCTGTCATGGCCGGTTCAAAAAACATCTTTTAAATGGTGATGGTGGATTTGTTAAGGTTTACAATGCCATGAAAAGGTATTTTAAACATCTTTTAGATACGATTAAGGGAGCTTTTGAACATAATCGAATGAATATGCACACCAAGTACCTTAACGAACCTTGTCTCGAAGGAATCACCCATTTTGTGTCCCATTGGGCTATCGAGGAAGTTATGAAGGAACGAGAGAAATTTCGTTATGGTGAATTCGACCCCAATGTGTGTATTTGTCCCAACATGTCATCCATGGGACTCCCATGTTGCCATAGATTTGCGACTTTCACGGATGGTGTGGTCCCAATTAGCGAGATCGATCCATTTTGGAGGCAACTTTCATTCCAAGAACAAGTCTTCGACGACTATTTTGGGGGAGAGTTTAATGAGACATATGAATATGAAGCAACGAGGGAGTATTGGAAGGACATGAATGTGGGACAAAGGCAATCTTGGTGCGCACGGTATCGAAAATGGGCTCATGCACACACTAGATGTGATCTTTTTGAACCGGATAAAAAGAAGGATGGTAGGGGTAGGCCTAACACCAAGGTTACAAAGAGAGTTGCTCGTGCGAATGCAAGAGAGAGAAATATTGCGTCAAAGACAAGAGACCCCTCGGGCTTTGAGTTGATGAAGCAAAGAGAGAGTGAAGACTTCGAGATGATGAAGAACTTGGAGGAGGTAAATGGTTTAGACGACATGGAATGCACCCTTCAAGCATTTGTCAACAAAAACAAACGTAAACGACCTTCAACGGAAAAAGCTTCAACAAGTCGTCAACCCAATGTGAAGGAGATTCCAACGGTTGCCACTCCAACAAAAGGGAATGTGAAGGATAAAGATGTGATGGGCAAAGGCAAGGGTGTGGCAACATCCCCCGAACAAACAATAGTAAGGCTACCAATCAAAGTTTTTAAGAGGAGAAACACCCCGGTAGTGAAGAAGAGGAGCACCCCGGATGTGGTTGTTGAAGAGCTTGACAATAGGAGGGTTTTTAAGCATGGGAAGGAGGTACGTCGCGAACCTTGTGGAATGTATAGAACCCCTTTGGATGAACATGGAAACATTCATAGGCCTTACCACATGATTTATTATGAGTGGATGGAGCAACTTCCCTCTATAATTCATGACTACATAATCTCCATGGAAGATGTAGAGGGCGATGGAAATTGTGGTTACCATGTTACATCGGAACAACTAGGACCATTTCCCGGGGTGAACCAACCCACCTATGTTAGGATGTTGTTGCATGCAAGATTAAATAGAGAGCCGGATGTTAATTTACTACTATTTGTTGTCGGGTCCCGGGGACGACAATGATAGACTAGAGGCAATGAATAGGAGACTCATCGGGGAAGGTGATCTTATGTCAAGGGGAAATTGGATGGCATTTCCGGAATGCGGGCACTTGATTGCCGATGAATTCAAATGCGTTGTTCACTACTTCTCCCGTGGTGGTAATAACACGTACACTCCCCTCTATGCGAGGTATAGTCAAGAACATGGAGATCTTGGCAAGCCTAGACGTCTTGTGATTTCACAAATTGGAGGCAATCATTTCATAGGGCTTAAGTTAGAAGATGGTTGCCCATTACCACCGTTATCCCCTACAACGGTGAACAAAAAGATAGCTAGGGAATGGTGTGGACAATACGAGCTTGAAATGAACACTTGGGATGCAATGTTATCGTCGCAAAAGAGCCCAACAACCACAAGAACGTTGAGAGATTTGACCGAGGTACAAGATGAAGAGGAAAGAGAAGCTTGAAGATGTTGGTGATACATGTTTTTTGTTAGTGATACTTGTTTTTTGTTGTTCTTTTTGTTGTTCTTTTTGTTGAAAAATGATGATGAATGTATTTTGGATTATTTTGGCAAACACTTCACTTTTTGGAGATATGTTTCATGAAATTCCACTTACTTACGGCTTAAAATCAGCTGATTTCTGAAGACGTAACTGGACTTACGTCTGACAAAGTGTAGTCGTAACTTCACTTACGGCTGGTACCAGGGTATGTGCAGTAGCCGTAACTACTCCTGTAACTTCAAATTTTTAATCATATTCAACATACATAGATGCCTTACATATTATTTTTTACCACATAGATGCCTTACATATTATGTTTTACCACCATCACGACTTACTTATATCAAGTCACCATTGCTACCGTAAAGTTTCACAAAAAACTTCCTACATTGCCTATAATGAGATTCATATTTGAACTCCTTTTTGTGCCATCGAGTCCATTCCGTTAGAGCCCTCTTGACAATGTCTTCATCGGTTTCACCCTCAAAACGACAACATCGGTTGATGAATGCCACTAGTTCCCGTCTTTGAATAGACCATCGCAGCGTCAGCACAACCTTTTTGCGCGTCATCGGATTTTTGGTTTCTGTCCAAAAATCATGTGTAATGTCCCACCAGGTTTCAGGAGGCAAGCCACACTCCAAGTTTCCCTTGAAAGCCTTAAATTCCTCTTTCGTCGGATAGTGAATGACATAGTTTGCGCAGGACAAGCATCTTCCTTCTGTGTAAACTTTGAACCAGCAACAGTTCGGTGAGCCATTTTCAGGTTACAAAAGTTAGAGTAAAGAGCTAGAGGTTATTGAGCAACAAAAGAAAAGAGTTTGTTTTTGGAATGTGAGAATTTTCTGAAAAAATGGTTGGGTTTTATAGGAAAAAATGTCCAACGGCTCTAAGCTTTTCAAAAAAGAGCCGTTGAGCCTCTCAACGGCTCTATACAATAACTTTAATACTTTAGTATAAAAAATTTGGAAATTTGCATTTCAACTTACGGCTGACATCGATAAAAACTAACCAGACGTATCTTAGTTACGACTTGGATAAGGGTAGTTACGGCTGGAAACCTCGCGACACAAGGTTCACTGAACTTTGTCAGACATACGGCTGGTACCAGTATTGGGATTAGTAGCCGTAAGTACTCCTGTAACTCAAACTTTCTCCCTGAATTTCCTCCCCCTGACTTACGGCCATCCAACCATTTTCCGTAACTTACTTACGGCTGGTTAAGTAAAATCGTGTGCAACCGTAAGTTCTATGCATACTCAAAATACTTGTGCAACAAAGCATTAAAACAGTTATCAAACCCAAGTCATAACATGATTAAACACCCAGTCATAACATAACAAACCCAAACATTCATCAATAAACTAAAGCATACCTAATATCCAAACAAGATAAAATAAATTCCAGATTCATAACATAAGTTTTTCACTTATAAGCATGTTGTTTGCCTTTTCCAACACCGCCTTTTTCTCCAGCTCTACCCCCAAGAGTGCGAGGACCATCACCAGGATTACGACTACCTCTTGGTTCACCAATGCGAGGACCACCTCGAGTTCGACGTTGTTCAATAACCTCTTCATCAATATATTCTTCTTCAGTTGCTTCATCCGATACTTGAGGAGGCTGGCGAGAAGACGAGGATTCACGCGACCTCTTGGTACCTCTCTCGAAGACTTCAAAAAGCGCATCTCCTTGGGGTGTAAGGTCATGAATTCCTTCGATTTGGTTCTTAAGAACTACCTGTTTACTTACACTCATTGTTTTGCCACTAGAGATGTGGGCACACATGCTCTTTACCAACATTGTCACTCGTTGTTGCTGCAAATAACACAAGTAGGATAAGTTTAAGACCAAGGAAAGCTACGATGAAATAACTATGATGAATTTATAGTGTGTTTACCCCAATCTTTGCCATTTTACCCAACAACTCTAAGGATTTCTTCCCCTTCCCTAAAGCGGCCTGCTTGAGTTTGGCTTTCTCTTGTTCGATCCATCGGATTGCTTCCGGATCGTGGTTGAAAACATAAGGATGACCCCACTTGTGGAACCATGGCAAATAATCTGGGGTGTCATCTTTTGTGCCCAATGCAGGAATCAACTCGGCTCTAGAGATCTTGTATTGTGGTTGATCACGAATGTTCCATACGTCAGTTGATGGAGTTGGAGAATAGACCATCTTGATGTAGCTGTTGTCAATTTTAGTACCATCCTTTTGCAATTTGAAGTTCTCATTATGAACAACAGTCTGAACAAAACCAATTTGACGGAGACATCGCATAGGATTAGTCATCACAAACCCATGAGGATGATAGATAGGCCCATTATAGTCAGCAAGTGGGGAAAGGTCACGCATGTCTTCCCCCGTCTCCGGGTCTATACGCATGTAAGGATCAAACACCACTTGGTCTGCATCTAAGGCGTCTAATTGTTCCCTCAACCACTCTATCTTCTGATGCTTCTTCCTTACTTGGTTTTGTTCGAAAGGATACTTCATACCTGTTGGGCGATCGTCATTAGGATCATTATCCTCATCATGCATCCTCATCATCCCCATCAACCTCAGGAACCTTGTCCTGCTTCCAGTGTCGGTTCAATCTTGGGCGTATCTTAAGTGTTGGAAAATGGTCATAAAACCATGACTAAAATTGAAAACATAACGTTGGGTTACAAATCAAATGAAGACAAAACATATTACGATAAAATGAAGATGGGAAATCAAAAATTACCTGTAAAATACCAATATTTCCAGCAATGTTGCTAGCACCCGCCCTCGAGGCCTTTCTAAGACTGTCTAAAAGGAAGGCAAGGGTTGCCGAACCCCACGAATAGTCGTGGGTGCCCTTAATGGTCCTCAACAACTGAAGGTAGCCAATATTCACCCGGTTTCCACTCTGGTCGGGGAAGAAAATGGTACCAAGTTGGTGCAACAAGAAAGCTATGGCCACCTGAGTAGCCCTATCATCAGAAAGTTCCATGTTTTTTGTACCCCCAAACTCACCCCTCAACCTATCAAGCTTTACCTTTCGAACCACCTGTTTGCATGCGGTTTTTCTTAGGTCTTCCTCAGTCTGTCCTGATGCAATATGGAATTCCTCCTCAGATTTGGTTTTGTTCCACCCAAGAGTAGCGGAACATAGTTCATACAGTTTTGGCCAAGCCATCCTTTCACTGTACCCTTCGTGAACCGCTTTGCCTTCATTTTGGAGGCGGGCAATGGACCACATATCGTCCAAGATGAGAGTCATCTCGCCGAATCCAAAATGAAAGGTGTCGGTTTCAGGATAGTATCTCTCTCTCAAAGCGGCAGTCACAATACTGTCATGGACAACCTGAGAATTCTCAATGCCAGGCCACAATGCTGAAGCCTGAACCAGTTTCTTAACCTTTGCTGATTCTTCATTAAAGGACCAAACCCCGGCCTTTTGGTGCTTCAAAAGCTGAACTGCACCTTGATGATCCTAAATACAAAACATTTCAATTTTAGATTTTGAAAGTAAGATTATAGTAAAGTGGGAAAAGTATTAATTCATACCGCTTGCTTATAAACTTGTGCGGCCCACAAATGCTCGTAACCAATTAACACAGTTGGATCCTCTGCCTCACCCCAACGTCTGCCGTCGTCCTTTGCTGGTAAAAACCCGTCATTTGGAATATTTTGGTGTCTAGGTCCAGCTTTTTTAGCTTTCTTCCTTTCGTTTGCTTGTGGTGGCTGTTGAGACGAGCTAGCTTGTGTTACATGTTGAGACGAGCTTGCTTGTGGTGGCTGTTGAGGCGAGCTAGCTTGTGCTACATGTTGAGACGAGCTTGCTTGTACTGGATGTTGAGGTGAGCTAGCTTGTGCTGGATGTTGAGGTGAGCTAGCTTGTGCTGGTGGTGGTTCCTCAGAAACTACAACATCCTCCAAAATATGTTCACCGCTCCCACTTCCTCCCTCACCTACCAGGCCTACCCTTGCACCTCTGTTGCCGGCGTGCAAATTAACACCCCCACGAGCTGGGGGGGAAGCAACAGGGGTCAGGTCATTAGCTCCCTTTTTCTTCCGCCCGTGGTAAACATGTGGTGAACAACGACTGTTTGAAACAACAGAACCAAGGAAATAAATTACTACTTACGGCTACATAAGGGTTGAAGAAGCAAAACGTAACTAACCTACGGCTACTAATGCCCCTATCTAAAGACGACGTAAGTAACTTACGGCTGCAAGTTATAAGAAATTAGTAGCCGTAACTAGTTGACATTCGGTATCTAAAAGTTACAGGAGTACCTACGTCTGTTAAGTCAAAAACTTTTGGCGACGTAACTATACTTACGGCTGATAATTACCACTTACGGCTACTAACCCTGCGATACAACTCTGGTTTCACTAAAGGAACTTACGGCTACAAACGTGAAAACCTAAGTAGCCGTAACTAACACTGTAACCGCGATTTTGCCCTAGTTTCAGTTTTAAAAATTAATCTAAGCAACAAAAATTGAAATCGGAGAGATGGGTTTTCAATTCTTACCTCTGGGAAACCATTTCTGGGTTGGATTGAAATTGTTGAGGCGGTTGTAGTGGAGGTGGTAATAGTGGCGGTGGGTTTTCGGAGAAAACCGCTCTTGGTCGAGTGGGTTGTTCTTCCCCCTCCTTTGGTTTTGATTTCTTCGTCATGCTTTTATAGAATTTAATCGCCGATGAAAGTATTCGTAATCGCCAATTAAGCGAGACGAGGAAATAGAAGAGAAGAAGAGAAAGTGAGAAAGGAGGCGTAGAAGAAGAAGAAGAAGAAGAAGAAGAAAAAAAAAAAAGAAAAAAAAAGAAGAGGAATCACATTTTGAAGCCCCTTTGCCTTTTTATTAAGGGTTTTATTGCACACGCGTGTGTTCCGCACATGTGGCCAATTGGGGTGCAAAAAGAGAGCATGTGTTGTTTCTGCGGGTGTAAATAGTAAATACAACATAACTACCAATTTTAAAATATAGATGATACAACTACTAATATTCAACCATTAAAACACATAATTGGTTCACCCATAGATGTTTAGGTTTACACATAACATAAAAGAAGAACCGTACTCAACACATAATCAAAATCAACTAAGATTTCCAGTTCCAAACCACGTTCGGCTGCGGATTCTCGGTCCACCATTGACCTCGACAAGTGGACGAAGACGTTCTACTGCAACACAAATTCTATTGCGACAAGGAACGTCGTCCACCTCACCAACTCTCTTGCGTCGAAGATTACGAACTGGTCGTGCATCAAAGTCACAGGTGCAAGGGATATAGCTGGGGCCAGGATCAGGGTCATCACCCAATAGTGGTAGAATATTAAGAATTGGTGATCTTATGGCAGGAAGATACTCCCTTTCTGCACCTTCTTGTGGAAGTTCCTCAATAACTTGGCTAGTTTCATTTGGTTCAATCACAACACTGGATTCAGGAATCTCGACTTGCATTATTTCAGTTGGTGCAACCACGACACTTGATTCTGGTTCTCTGAAGCGCAAAATATGGCAGAGAAATGTGAGAAAATTGGTTGTCAGTGTAAGTTACGGCTACTAAGCCAAATAGATATGCAGCCATAACTAAACTTACGGCTGCTAAGTTTGTACTTACGGCTCGTAACCTAGCGACACAATTTTTTTTATATACGTCGGACTTACGACTGCTAACTTAAGTATCGAAATGAGACGTAACTAACTTACGGCTAGTAAAATGAACTTACGGCTTGGATCTGAAGCTTTAATGGCTTACCTAACAAACTATTTACGGCTAGCTGTTCTTCAGATGCGAGACGTAAGGAGGACTTACGGCTCTAATAGCCAGACGTAAGTAGTTCTGGAACTCGTTTTTTGATTTTCATGGAGTGAATCTTACCTAGTTTTAGCACCAAAATCAATAACAAAAGAGTGGGTTTGGATGCTTACCTTTGCTGCTCCATTGTTGCATCAGGGTTGGTTCCATCCATGATCAAAAACTCGAAAATGAAAAATATGGAAAGTAAATGGTGAAGAAAAGAGAGGTAAGAGAGGAGAAGAGAGGGGAGAAATTTTGATGTTTTGATTTTTTGGTTCTGATTTTTTTTGTGTGGGATATAAGTATTTTTGTTTGTAATTAGGGTGGGGGTAAATTTGGGTAAGAATTAGTATAAATTAGTATAAGGATAACTTAGTCATTTCACGATCTTTTGACACCCCCCTATAATTCGGCTGGACATTTGAAGTAAAATCCGAGGGCATCACTTTTTTCCGAAGCCCCTAAATCTGAAGATCCTAAAAAATGGAGGGTATTTTTCAGTTCGCTTTGATTTTACAACTGCTCCGCGATCCTAAATCTTGTGAGATGTGCAGTTGAAATACAGACCAGAGTGTGAACTCTTTACCAAGGTTCAACTTTATGAAGATATGGAGCTAGAGTTGTTAAGAATAGGTCTCATGGATTCACCAGAAGAAGTTTTATGATTCATTCTCTTTCTAAAGAATAATTCAACTGAATAAGTGTAAACCTATGAATATGGAATGAAACATAGACATTTCAGCCGTGACATCCAGCTTGCGGCAAAAAAAGTCCAAACTCTACTCTTACCAGCATGTGCGGTTTACCAACAATTGCAACCCTTAACCAACCACTGGAAGCAATTTCATCTAGAGTAATGATAATAGGACTGAAACTCATGGATGCATAACATTTTTACAATCACTGTCAACTATGGCTGGTTAACCTGTTACTAATGTTGTATTAGATGTTTTTTTTCTTTCGAAATAGATATATTAGAATTTAGATGTTAATAGTTCAAAATATGCAAATACCAACAGCCATCGAACTACACAGAAAAAGATCTTCAAAAAAATTCATGCACAGTAAAAAGTAAAAATGTTATATACAAACAAGGGATTAAAAGAGCACTAGAAGCGGATAACTATCATGATAGTTACCTACTCAGATCTGTAGCTAGGACCTGAACACCTAGAGAGGTTCTTGGAAATGTCATTAGTTCCTCACTGAATTCCATGAGTTTTCCTTTCTTTGAAGCAGAACTGCTAAGAACAACTTTCTCCAGAACCACGCCATTCTTCAATAAAAATTTCAAAAAATGGAGCTCATTTCCATGTCCTTGGATGCACTGAATGTCAACAAATTTGAGATTTTGCAGCCTGCATGACAGCGGCGACTCTACATCCCAAACTTCTCTATCACTTTCTGCATTGGATGCTTTCTATACAAACAATAAAATAAAATTATATCAACCACAAAACAGTTCTTACGCACAAAAACTTTTTGCAGATATTTCTTTTAAAATCAAAAAGAAGAGCGAAGGACACATCATCACAACATTGATATAGCAGGCTCATGTAAAGGGTTTCTGAACAATGTAAAGAAGGAACATTCATGACAAGAATATTTATTGGTAGAAGTAATTACATACGAGACTAGTCACATTGTCGATTTAACTCTAACAGTTCACAGTTGTATACGATTGTCTCAATGTTGCGATTAGCCAATTTGGTTTAATTTTTACCAATAAATCAGGTCTTTACTATGCAGATTTCACAGCGAGGGTCGTAAACATATGGTAACTGGGAAAACAAGGATTGTGAACAAAATCGACCTTTTTAAGAAAGAGCTTGGTTATTACCCGTTTGAATACGACAGACAGAGATCGCACAAATGGACAAATCCCCAGTAAGTATGTTACTGAATGAAGGCAGTTTCTTGAAAGGAACAAGTCCAGCTTCAAATGTTGTGCAGCAAGTGATAAACGAGGACGGCCATCTAATAAGCCAGGCACTTCTGAAAGAACCTTTACACATAAAAAAGGCATATTAATAAACATAGTGCCTTGCTAACAAGGTTCAAACCATAGAAATAAAATTGTTGAATACGGAGAATGTTCAAACCATAAAAATAAAATTGTTGAATACGGAGAATGTTTAGTGCTAAGGGAAATGCAAGAGGAGAACTCTGATGTTGAATGATATGGGATTCCAAATGGTATGTTGATCCTGACTAAATCTTTTTAATTCCTTCCATATGGCAAGCCACTTATCACCCCCTTTTCAAATTTACTAATTTGGTAATTCACAGAGAAGCATGTGAAATTCAACTGAAACAATAATGAACAAATTGTAAAACCATCACTCACTTAGAGTCCGAGGGTGTATGTTCTGAAACCCTACCTTCTAGGTTTAATGAAGAAGTAAAGTAAAGAGATTTAACTTTTAAGCATGTATACTCGCAGATATAATAAACAATCATACCTCAAGAAAACTAGATGAAAGTTTCAGACATATCACGTTGCGCAATGCACCCAAAACGCTCATAATTCCCTTAGCATATGGTTCTTTCTTCTCTGCTGAAAGCCCTGTAAAGTATTTGATGTCTTCAACCTCATCTTCGTCACCATCTCCATCCTCATCCTCATCTTCATTTCCCTCTTCCTCCTCCTCCTCCTCATAACCATCAGAGACTTCATCTTCATCCTCGTCATCCTCATCTCCATCCTCATATTCTTGGTCATCCCCATATTCATATTCATCTTCATCCTCATCTTCACTCTCATCCTCATCTTCATCTTCACTATCTTCATAGTCATCTTCATCATCATCTTCATCTTCATATTCATCCTTATCTCCATAATCGTACTTGTCTACTTTTAACCTCATGTTAATATCAGCAGTATGTAGAGACGAAAGATTCTCTAGAGTATAATCTTTCAATACGAAATCTTTGCAGATGAAGGTTACAAGGTTTGGTGCACATAACTTCACAATCCTTGCCCCATTACGGAAACAAGGCCGGGAATAATCCAACTTTAAATACTTAAGTTTAGCAGAATGTATATTAAGCCTAATGCTAGAATCTATAACCGTTAAAGATTCAAGAAGTGGACAATTTGAGAAAAACCTATCAGTCAATTCATGATCACTAAAATTGGCTCCTTCGAGCTTTAGAAAGCGAAGTCTAGGTAAAGCCATTACACTAGGTAATTCAATATCTCCATAATACGATCCACCCATTTTCAATTCCAACTTCGTCAACGATTTACAGGTGAGCAAGCAAGTAGGTAACTTAACTATCATACAAACATCGGCAATATCAACAGATAATTCTTGAACCTTACAATTCACAAGTGCAAGACTCCATGTTAAAAGAGAATTATCTAAATCGCCATCAATGTCATCAGCACAAACAAGTTGAAACCTGGTTATATTGGTTCTATCACGGAAAACGAATACCCGGTCTATAAAATGTATAAATGAATTGAATTCATCACCTGATTCGTCATATAAATCCGAGTCGAAGTTAAGAGTAGGGACTGATTTCCAGATATATCTCCATGTTGTTGATAAAAGACTGGTTTGAATCACATATTTCATGTCCAGAAATGAAAGGATATGATGAATGAGGGATTCTGGCAGTTTACTTAATCTATCTTCACCATTCAAAGTTGGAGAGATTATTGAATCCATTGAATGAGCTCAATTTCAGAAGAGGAAGAGGGGATTCTCAAATTTTTTTTTGTAACCCTATTAATGAAGATTAGTTAATCACAGAGATCGAAAAGCCGATAGCTCGAGTACGGGAAACCCCAAACCCGCCTCGTTTATTTACTTCTCCCCTCGTTTCTGCACTACAAAGGAGGGATAGGACCCACCAAATATTCCTCTACATGGGCTGCTCCGCTGCTGGTCTAAAATGTAGATGTCTACACTTCGATACAAATATGCGCCCTCGCGTAGACATGGCTTTGTTATTGGTTACTAAGTAGCCACTGTAGTTTTTTTAGTAGCCACCGTTAGTTAATACTTATTTTGTTATAGGGCCCAAAGCCCATGGATGCGCGGTCCATATAAATACTTAGGATTTTCTCTTAACTGTATATAAAGGAACCTATGTAACACTATTACTTACCCTTCCCTAATAAAATTATCCCTAGAGACGTTATCAGTCACGATACTCTAACAATACTCTAACCCAGCAGCCGCACCCCGATTTCATTGTCTCGATTAAATAAATTTTTTTCAATGAACATGGTAAAAGAACTATATGAATCTGAAGATTCAATTGCCTAATATAACAGAAAAGATAAGTTTTGCTTCTCTTAATTTGTCTGTTTTTTGTCTTCTTATGAAACCTTATTGTCTGCTACTCTACTTTATCATGTCTACTACTTTGATGGGTGGGTCACTGTTTATTTTCTTTATAACATGATGAATCGGTGACAAACATGAACCATCTTTTGAAATTAATATATATTTTGCACAACGCTTGTCTGCATTTCCCAATTGCCAAAGAGGTACAATCCTAGTTGAAAACTGTTATTGCAAATTTGGAATAGATCTTGGCATAGCAACTTGTCCCTTTGCTGGTGTTTACAAAACTAGTCATGTTAACTTTTGTTAAGTGTTAGTACATATGAGCTTGTTAAATCTGATTGTTTTGAATGGAAAGGGAGATTATGTTGACAATTTTTATTTCTTTTTAGTCTGTTTGTACAATCATTTTCTCATTTTCACGTGGGTCTTTCCATCGGGCCTAACACAGATACTGTACGAGTAGAAAATCTGCATAGGTACTCGAGGTACCAAGGCCATCAGATCTACTCGCACATACAGTATTTAGTTGTGGTTTGCAGTCCGAAGACAGCAAGAGCAGCATCGAGGATGCTATGAACAGTCATTAAAAGCTAAGTAAGACAATAAAGATAAGATAAAGAAGACTTTTTGTGTATTGCTAATGCTGAGATTACAAGAATTAAACCCTAAGGAACCAGAGGAGATTACAAACCTAATCTCTCTCTTGCTACTTAGGCTCAACCAAACAAGAATCCAACCCCTAAAATGTTTTCCAAGCTCGCCTTATATAGGGCCGAGCTTGGGTGGTTTACAGCTAATAAAGACAATAGACTCAATCGTGGTGGTGTCAGTTTCTGTCGAGTAAGGCGGTTTATACTCCGAAGCTGATTCCCGAACTTCGGTCCTTTGGCGTAGTCCGAATCTTTTCTACTCCGAGACTTTACTTCGCTCAAGTGCAACTTCTCTTCCTTTGTCAGTTCGAATCATCGCTGCCTAATCCTTTCGGCGCGGTTTACTTCCCGGATGCGAGACACGTGGTCCGAGGGGTTTTTACCCCCTACAGTTTGCCTCTTTCCTTATCCGAAGATCGAAGAAGTTTGGAGAAGGAAACTGATTTGGATTTTTCTTCTACTCAACACGTGTCCGGTATTTTACCTTCCTTTGCCGACATCTGTGGTTTTTTAATGACGTTAGAATCCTCTCGACTACCTTTTACCGGCTGCGCCTGTCTTGCACCCTCTTATTTAAACTGTGCTTTACCCCTTCTTTTTCCCTCTTCTGGTTTCCTTTATTTCCTTAGTGCTTCTTAGTCTCCTCTGGTTAGATCTACTGTCTTTTAGGCTTCCGCGGCTTCCTACTTTCTTCTTTACTTGTCCTTCTCTGTGATTAGTCTTCGAATTCTCGAGGTGAATATGCAGTCTGGAAGTGGATCTTCTCGAAAGATGGTTAACCTTCAAGGATCTTCTTGGGAAGAAAAGGCCAAAGCTTTTGGCTTTGATGCAAGTCTTTTCTCTTGTAAGAGTCTAGGCAAGGTCGATTTATCTCCTGAGTTACTTTCTTCTCATCAGTACAGTGACAGAAAACTAATTGTTTCCGGCGAACAGCTTGGTTCCGGTCTTCCAATTCCGTTATACGACCCTGAGAACCCTCTTTTTTATGAAATTTACTCTCGAATCCATCCTTCCTGTGGCGTGATGCAACTGGATGGAAATTCCATCCGAATTATCCGGGAGTGGGTTGCCCGTTCGACTGGCAAATCTTTTTACTATGAAAATCTTCCTGAGTCATTCAAACGTTCGCCAGATTTTTGGACTGCCGAAAACTTTTTTAAGTATTTTAAAGCAGAAGAGGGCTTGCCTGCAGCGAGGGTCCCTTGGGGCGTAAGCTTGGTTAAATCTTCGGATCCTTCGCATGTTATGAGCGACGTGTTTTCTCCTGGGTCTGCAGCGAATGCACTTCTTCGCGGTGGTGAGGCATGGTTTTCTAAACCTATTCTTATCGAAGGTCCTGTTCTTTTTGGTTTCGAAGATAAAGAGAAAAGGATTGAACGAACGAAGTTCAGGAAGGATCACAAGTTTTCTGTTGTTGAATTCTTTAAAGTTCATTTCTCCGAGGAGAGACGTAAAGGACTTCAGGAAAGAATAGTTGCTGCTAAAGAGAAGGTACTTTGTGTGATATGTATGTATAAGTAGGTGAATGTTCCCTTGCTGTTTTTTCTAATGTGATCTTTTTTCAGAAACCTGAGTTAGGAAACCCACTAGTTCGGGAACAGATTGATCTTTCTAGGAAAAGAAAGGAGGTTTCAAAACCAGATGATGAAAAGAGTCAAGATAGTCCGGTGAGAAAATACCATGTGCCTCAGATGCTTTCTAGGTATGGATATCTGCCTCTGTTTTAGAACCTGACTAGCTTGACTGTTTTTTGTAGCAGGCGAAGGTGCTTCGGGTTAAAGAAAGTTCGATGAAGTTTTCTCTGAGTGATCCTACTCGTGAGAAACCTGTTCTAAGTAGTGTGAATAAGAAGTTTTTGCAAACTATTCATCGAACTGTTGGTTCTCAGAAGGCTGTTGGAAAGAGCATTGATAGGGGTGCAATTATTCCCGTTGTGCCCCCGAGAAGAGCCGATGACAAGAATACCGAAGTTGTAAAGGTTGAGACTTCGAAGAAGCAGGTAGTTGTGTCCGAAAGTGATCGAATTTCGCAGGGTGTGGTGACGTTTCATTCCCCGATTACCACGTCATCTCAAAGGCCTGCCGCTCCTGCTTTTGCTAGCCAGCCTGCTTCGAGTGACTGTTTTGTAGAGTCTTTGCTGAATCAACCTTCTGGTCCCGTTGGCTTTGTGCGAAGGCCTTATTCGGCCGAGGAAGCACAGAGACTTCTTGAACGAAGCTCTATTCCTGGCCCTTATGCCGAAGACCTCGCTGATCATTTGAGAGCGCATGCCAGGGATCCGTTGAAGCATCCATTGGACCCTTCTTTTGCTAAGTTCCTTTCGCAAGCGTATTCTGGCAAGTGGGATAGGGACGTTCTTGGCGCATCTCCTGCGCAGCATCAAGCTTTTCTTGAGGCTGTAAGTGCATGTTTTTGTTTTTGGAATTGTTTCTTAAGTGTTGGAGGCTTTGCGATGACTTGGTTTTTGTCTTATCGCCTGTAGCAAAAGCATCATGGGGTGTACCTGGTGGATTTGAATGAGACGCAAAGGCTGGAGATTATCCGTCTTGATGCTGTTATTCAGAGCTTGGAAAAAGAAAAGGATAATCTCTCTAAACAGATTATCTTTTTGAATTGAATGTTTGCTTTGCTGCTGCCCTTCTTTTCTGGCTAATGTGGTTGCTTTAGGTGCAACTTCGGGGCTTACTTCGATGTTAGGGATAGTGAACCAAGCTAGTGGGGGCGTACGGTCACCCCTCCCAAAGGCTTTAAGTTACTCGCACTGGTTTGAAGCAAAACACTGGCTATTGATGTCGGAGACACCCGTTATATTCTTAGTACATTAGGTAGGTATCGAAGATAGCTGTGTATCTTCCTCGAGGGCATGTTAGTGCCCTGATGACCTTTAGCCTTAGCGAATGTTAACATGGGTGCCCCTTTTTTCAATAATAAAGTAACACAATGGGGGAGCGCCGGTCAAAGCTGGAGCTTAGACATGGCACTTTTCCCTTATCGCGGCCTAAAGTCCAACCCATTCGAATCTTTGACTGTCCCCCCTTGAGACTGTTTTTTAGAGGGGTCCCTTGGCTGCGTACTTCGTTCCTTATTTCTCAGAGCGAGGTAGCTGCCTCGGGGTTCCATCTTCCTCTATAGGTAGATGTTAGTCCCATTTATCGTCCCTTCGGCGCCCGAGAACGTTTACTCCTCGTGGCCGTTTGGTAGTGAACACGAATGTATCATCGGCTTATGTAGCCTTGATTCAAAGTGTTCACCGCTATCAGGGTGTCTTGTGGGTAGAGTACCGTGCCATATAACTCGTAGGGCCCTTACGGATTATATGTGCACTGG
>JAJJMA010051757.1:0-10171 GCA_023529015.1 Papaver nudicaule | reverse complement strand
AAGAAGTGAATATGTTGAGTCTGTTGGGTTGTGTTGATTCCAAGTGATGGCAACCAAGGAGTGCAAGTTTGGATATGAGATTTGGTGCGAGTACTACATGGTTTGGTTGCCAACAGGCGGGGGTTTAGCTGCAGATTCAGTAGTGTTGCTGCTGTATGTTGGTGCTGAAGGTTACTATGGCGTGTACAGGGCTCAGAGATGCAGAGAAATTGGGTTTATTTGCAGCTGGATTGGACTCATACGGGGCTATGGATATCAACAGAGATGAGGGTTATGAAGTGTCTAAGAGTGTTGGTTGGTAGTGTTGGCTGGACTGGCCATTTGGGTATTGATATGCTGGTGGTTTAAGTCCAGTTTGAAGCTAACAAGGACTGCAGTTGAGGGTACAGTGGCCGGGTTTGAAGTTATTGGATTGGGCTGCTGGAAATTATTAGTTGCAGTCCAAGGAAAATCATGGTTGTATGCGGCTGGTGAAGTTTGTTTAGGGTACGAGATTGCAGGGGAGGAAAGGGATATAAAAACTGCACAACAAACAGAACAGGAAAGATATCTTTGGACGGGAGGAAGGCGGCTGCGATATCTCTGGGCGATAAAGGAAAAGAAAGCTGCTACACTCTCAATGTTTTTGGAAGGAACTCAAACTACAATAAGGGTTTCTATGCTTTTGATTCTATTCTTTACGTTTGTTATTGTTATTATGAAGACTATGTCTAGCTAATTCTTTAGTTAAGGCAAAGGATGATTTTGTAGGCTATATTACTCATGTTTTCAAATAAGGTTTTTCAAAACTAAAAGCTTAATTCAATGTTTGTGTTTCTCATATATTTGGGTTGATTGCTTGAAGAGTTTTTCATGTCTCATGCCTTGTATGTTTCATTGTTGAATTCTAGAGCAAAACCCATAGATAACCTTGGTTCTTATTCGTTTATGAATATCTTGAGACTTTGTATGTCACATATGCTTAGTATTTGAGAGTTCTAGCTATAAGGTAGAGAACAAATATATCTTTTTGGTGGTTCTTATCTATAAACTTAAATGTAATATTTTCTATGTATTAGTAGCTAGGTTTGTTACTTTACATGAAGTGAAATTGAGACCCGAGTAAGAGAACATGAGTGAAACCTAGTCTACAAAGGATTCCCATAGCCTTAGCATTCCATAATTTTGATTACAATCTTATTGTTACTTCGTTTGATTTCTTTTATTTACATATTTCCTTGGTATTAAATTCTGAAACGTTATCTTCTACATACATCATTGAATTGGAATTGATTGGTCAGTTAATAGTATTGATTGAAAGTAGTATTTCACACTCTCCGTGGACGACCCGTGCTTGCCTTTGCCTACACTAGACACCGTGCACTTGCGGTACATCTTAAAATCGAACAAGTTTTTGCAAAAACTTGGTCGGTCGGAAAACCGACTCTTGTATTACCGCAAGTGCACGGTGTCGAGATTGTAGACAACGGCAAATACGGGTTGTCCCACAGAGAGTGTTGAGATACTGATGTAGAATTAAAATAAATAATTAATCAAGATGAAAATATGTAGAATAACCAAGATGAAAAATATGTCAGGGTTTCAGAAATCCATTGTGAAATCGAATTAATTGTATTCTCTGCAAAAGTCTTGTAAAACTCATATATGACAGCAATACATAGCCATCCCTCACTGAAGATTTGTCGATAAAAGCTTTAAATTATAATTCCAACAAGATATGTTTGGTCTTGACCCGAAAATTAGATATCCAGAGTACTCAGTATACATGGCATAAAGAGTCAGAGAATAATCATAAAACGATAGTGAACAAGGTCGAAGAATGGTTTCGTTGATTACCGAACTATAAAATATACTTGGCATAAAACATGATGGGATTTAAACGAAGAACCATTAATTGAGACACTCGAACAATATTATTAAGCACAAAATATTTAGACTTCATTCAAGAAAACAAGCACTCCGACATTCACAACTTCATCCCTACGCCCTAACAAGAAATCTAGCACAATATGGCTTTCTCAAAAGCCATGAAAAATATGAGAAGAAAACAAAGCAAGAAACCCTATTTTCCCCTATGGGGGTCTGTCCCTCTCTGGCCGCTTCTCGACTGCTTATATAGGACGAGCAAATAACCTACCGACTTCTAATCGTGGCTTCCTGATGGCGAAATTAGTCTTCAACGTAATTCGCATGCTGGGCCTTGGTATACAAAGCCCATAGGTTTAGTCGCATAGCAACATAGCACCTCTCTTCAAGCCCACTTCCTCGAGCCATCGAGCCATCGCTTCACACGAAATTAGGGGTGAGCAACGGGCGGACGGTTGCGGATTAAGGGGTACCCGCGACCAAATCGTCAAATCATGCGGATTGGAAAATCCAACTGCGTCCGCACCAAACACCGGCGGATTTGAGAACCGCGGATTTGCGGATCTGGCGGTTTGGGCGCGGTTAACCGCGGATTTCAAAACAGGAAAAAAAAAAAACAGAAAATGAACTTCAAAATGTAGTTAATCCCAGTAACCTTCAAAAAAAAATTTAAAAAAATTCAATCGGTATAACGTACAAGGAACACCTAATACATTTATGAGATCTAAATTAATTTCTTTGGACAATCTGGCTATTCCATTGCACCAAAACATGTTGAAAGATGGTTTCTTCAGGATTCTTCTTCTTGTTCTTTTCCTTCTCTTCTTCCTCTTTCTCTCTTAATTATTCAACCAGTGGAAGACTCTGCATATATACTAAATAAATTAAACCCCAGAAATTTAAAACTCCCATTCTATAAATCGAAGATCAGGAATTGTAAAAATCAAGAAATTAAACTCAAGATAAGGAAACCCCTAATCCAGAAATCTAATTCAAGATCAGTAAATGAAATAAATCGATACCCGAAACAAGAAATCAAAATTCAGAAATCAAGATCCTAAACAGAGGTCAAGAAAAACAAACCACATTATGCTTTAATTCTTTCAACTTCTGCAATTTCAATCACACTTGAAGTTCTCTTCATATATCAGATCTGGATCAAAAAATAGACTTACTACAAAATAGCATCGCTTATACAATCAATGACCCCACGAGCCATCCATGACTGATTTTACACACACAACAAAAGGAATAAGTTTAGGTGACTAGATATGAGGCATCCATGACTAATTTAGCACACAGACAAAAGAATTGAGTTTTGGTGACCAGATATGAGGCATCCATGAATGACTGATTTACAAACACAGACAAAAAGAATCCTTATGATTTGAACTTTAGATTTGAATATAGAGAATGGAGATGATAGATGGTAAGAACGACAACAGCAGAAAGATGAAGAAGAAGAAGAAAGAAGAAGAAATGAAGAGAGAAAGCAGATCGAGAAGGGTTATATATTTTTTAGTTCCAAATTTATCCCTAGGGTATTACTAAATCTACAATAGTACCTAACGGTTGCGGGTAAATCCGCGGTTTACAAATGCCAACCGCAACCGCCCCGCTAAATGATGCGGATTGGAATTTTCAACCGTCACCGGCCCATTGGCTGAACGGTTTGGGCCTAATCCGCAAATTTGCGGACGGTTCCGGTCCAAATCCGCGGTTCCGGTCATTTTGCTCACCCCGACACGAAATCCACCAAATACAGTTCCACCAAGTTGATTATGTCCTTCCTTCTTCCTACCGTGAATCTTCTATTAGCCATTGTATACCAACCATCTTATCATGACAATACCCATCAACCCCGTAGCTCAGCAACATCAGCCAATATTAGAACAATAGCTAACTGCCAAAAGTCCGTTCATGAACCAACCACAACAAGCTTCCCTACTGCCCATTCTCTTACAGTCACTGCACCACCACTGCCTTAAATTGCTTCAGCCACACCATGTGATAATCCAAATCCTTCACAGCCATCACATCCAGCAACAAGCCAACAACACTGTTTTGTAACTCATCTTCTTCAAACAAATAACAGGAACTCTATTCTTCTCTGCAATCTCTTGTCTTAATTCTCACCACAATCAACGGGAACAACAGCATCCTAAACTGGTTTCTTGGCTTCACTTACACCTCAAACTCTTGTACTAATCTGAACCCACGAACCATGGCTAGTACTACTGAGCTTAGACCAGAAACTCGTCATTTTGGCCTTCTGTCGAGCACCTTGTGTGCATATGCTTGGCATTACAGACGGGAGCTGCTGGTGATGTTCTAAGCACACTATCTCCTTCCCTGCAATTTGAATCAAAACAACAACCACCCATCAATCATAATCATCCAGGAGCCTCATACAATCATGAATCCACCATTTCTTTATTGATTTCCAACGACAGCAACTCTTCTTTCTCACTGTCTGTATTGTCATCGTTCACAAAAGACCAAAACTTCGATGACCCATTCTTCTGTCCTTCGTAACTGTTGAGAGACTAGGGTTGTTAAACAATCTCTCTTCGTTTTTCGTTTCATTTCTTTCACTCTTTCTGTTACAGACAAAAAACAGCAGACACAGCTATTTAAAGCTCTGACAGCACCGACACAAAACAGAAAACAGCTAATGGCAATAGCCGGTTACAATTAAACCAAGACTTACACCTGACTGACACTTGGCAGTAAATAAAGGAAAACACTCTATTACACTCTCATACTCTAACAGTAACCCTTGTAACGAACTCTCGACCATTGCTTAATCTTTGGTGAAGAAAAGTGCAACAACTCTGGTCGTGTTTGCTTCTGAAGGGAGGAGAAAAAGAACTGAAATCCGACTGAAATTAGAGAACCTGGCGTCTGTTTCATATCTAATAAGGGGTGGCCCTTATCGAATGGCCTGAATCCTAATAACGAGGGGCCCCTAGAAATTCTCAATAGGCAGAAGGCCTGCCCATGGTAATCTCTGAAAATTCCTTACAAACTGTGGCTGCCTCCATAACTCCATTACAAACAGCTGTGCCCGCCTCCAGTAGTTCTTCTTTAGCTTATTTTTGCCTTCTTTCTTGTCGTTTTGTCGGATTCACTTGTACCTTCTTGTGAATTGCTTAAAGCAATATTATTAAACAAAGATCGAGTTCTCACTAGTGCAAATGTGAGTATTTAATGTAATATTTATGAGCTCATCACATCCCCACACTTACATTTTGCTCGTCCTCGACCTTTGACCCTACATTGTCCATTAAATACCTTTTTGAAACGTTATGGAAACAATAGCCCATCGTTTACCCTAAATAATTTCATAGATTCTATAATAATAAGCCACGCTACAATCGTAATTCATTGACACACTATAGACTGTATAATAAATTCTGATAGCTAGACTAACTAATTACCGAAAAAAAATTAAGATCACGAAAACTAATTTATAGAGACTGTAGATAATCGCCATCATGTATCTTCATTGACCTGGTGGGCAAGCACTGACCGATGACATAGTCTATAAACAGTGCATTGTCGGTGGTTGCTTACGTATTGTTGACTTGGTATACCCACAGCCTGATCTGCTTTTTTTTACGACGATAAATTCAGTCTTACATGGCCCATGTGGTGTCTTTGACATGCCGATGTACATTGGGTATCTATTTTCTTGGAAAGATCCCGACGCTATATAGAAACCTGCATTGAGCAGGCTTTGGGTAAATCCATTGCTGATATGAATCGCAAACCCAACTCTCACTGGAAATTGATACCTAGTAATTGGGATTGAACTCATCGAGTTGATTGCTCTTCGGTGTATAATCGTTTTCTTCCCAGCAGCACGCCCGACCAAGACCTCTGCAAGTATCTCGTTTTCCTATAGCTGTGTTATAATCAGTCTTGTACCTGCGACGATCCCGTCCCTCTTATTTACATCTTCTAACAGGATAATTGGTATTCCGATCTTCAACTGGAGTAGGTGGCTTGGGAGAGATGGATCCTTTACCTGATTTAAAAACTCCTTCGGATACAATGTTGCTGCATTGCTGCAATCTTGGCGAGCAAAAGATACATAATCAATACTGACATATGCGTGTTCTTCTCCACGAAAAAGGCTTTTTATGCGCTTGTTCAGCATGTTGATTTTGTCGTTCTGAGAAGCCAAAACTGTTGTGTGAGCAAGATATTTCTTTTTGAATCCATTGTTCAGAAAACCTTCATATGAAATTGCGACTACTATGTCGATGAATTCATCTTCGCCCGGAATAATTAGGTTGGATATCGTTACGTTTGTTGTTGTTGTGCTAGATCCCAAGTTATCAGGGCTCAAGAGATTGGCTATATAGTGGTTATCTTCCATGCTTAAAGTCAGATTCTTCTGTATGATAATTTTCAGAGAATGTGTGGGTGGTAGATATATATGCACTAATAACTTAAGTGGCAAGAAAACTATGGGTTATTATTCAGTTGTATTGCGTGGAAATCAATCACATCGTTCCATAATTGGAGTCCCGTGTAATATAGGTATGTCGTTGACATTGGATTGCAAGATATATGTTACCAAATATATTACATATATTTGTGGCTGGAACTCTGTATATTACATATATTAAGAGTTACAGATCACCATGTTTACATGCGTCATACAGAATTTCTGCAATTAATGCCTCATGCGTTGGTGTTATTTATGTTAAATTTAGTTTCTCTACGGCACTTGGTTGTAACCTGCCTCCTCACAGACTACCACTAACCATCTCATCCTTGAATGTCAGCAAGCCATGTCTTTTGAAACATTTACAATACTAACATCATCTTTATATTACACCAAAGTGCAATGTTGTATTTCGTTGATATTTTCGTATTCTGTGGTAGGGTAGTGGAAAAGCATGGATGTACAACGTATTCGTTTCTCCCGAAACACCAAGCAATGCTGCATCTCAGAGCATCCAAACTGGAAATGACAAAATCACGAAACAGATGTCTTTCCTTCTTGTATTGAAACAAATCAGTTATGCAGCTATGAAGCAAGTAATACGATGTAATAGATAATAATAACAATGGACCATATCCTGTATGTTCTACTGATTAGAGTTGTTGTTATCAAACTCCATATCTCTGCCTATATGGATCCTAGGATGAAGGCAGTAATTGTCGATTCTCCTGTGTATGCCCAATGCTACGTTATCCATAACACCTATTACAACAATGATGGAAAGTTTTGTTTGATTATTACAATGTTCTAATACATTCTTGTTTAAACAATATCCACGACTGGATCGTCTTACTGTAAGGTCATATTATCAAACAGAGCAATGGCATGCACATAAGACGAATGACTTACAATATGTTTTCTGATAGCTACTCCGGGAGCAGTATGATGAGAAAATAGCAAGAGATATCCTATTTGTGGTATATAAGCCATCTTGAGGCATGTAAACCATTCAGAATAAACACGGTAATTCAATGACTGTAACCACGCAACATATGCTAAGACACACGGGAAAAAAGGAAGAAAAAATACCAAAATACAAAAAGGAAAGAACATCTGGAAAAGTCTCAATAACCATCAAAATATAAAGC
The DNA here is from genome assembly GCA_023529015.1 of Papaver nudicaule. Taxonomy (NCBI): domain Eukaryota; kingdom Viridiplantae; phylum Streptophyta; class Magnoliopsida; order Ranunculales; family Papaveraceae; genus Papaver; species Papaver nudicaule. The sequence continues at coordinate 2,701 of JAJJMA010051757.1, read as the reverse complement.
CAGTTGTAATATAATTCCTATGGATACAACTAAAGAATTTTGTTGTTGTGGTAATGCTTTGTCGTGAGTGCCGGATGTCTCCAGTTGATGCAGGGTACTTCATTCCTCTGAAACTAACCTGACACATGTTTGAAATGATTATAAGTATATTTCTATTTTGGAAATATCACAGGTTTAAGTATCATGTTAGTGCTTGTCATCCCTACATACAAAGTACGGACACATCCAGAGGAAGATATATTCGTACAATTAGGTAAATATTAGTTTCACACATTCAAAGAAAACAATTCAAACTCAGCATATACAACAACCTGTCCAAAAGTATTACTTGTACTTACTTACCTACAAAGGTGAATACGTATGTATTTTTCCCAACTATAAGATTGAAAGCCCTCTCCAAAGGGATACAACTGTCAATGCATGATTCAATTCTAGCATGATTCCAAATATCATTCATATTAAGTTTATGCCTTTTTCCCAGCTGGTCCATGAACTTTTTAAGCCTGCGCTTGTGGGTTGCCTTTAGTTCCTCTATGTATCTTTATATATGTCATATGTATTTACCCACATCTTGTTCAGCTACGTTCTTTGGAAAACTGGATATGGCAGATTGCTCTCTTGACATTCTTTCTTCGATCTGGTTTCCAAGAAATCTAATCATCTCTTTATCTATCTCCTTCATTATCAAATTGCGGTTGTCCCTTGTATCTTCTATAAAATCCTTGTTCTCCAGGTAAGCCTTAAGCTGCGCAACATCACCGAAGGATAGGTCCATACCCTCATAATCACACTCGTGACCACTGCTGGCCTGAATAAGATTGATCTAGTTGAGCAAGGATGGATGGGGCAATAAAATTTTGTTACATGCACTGATAGTTGAAGAGTTTAGGATCAAACCTGATTGACCATGGGAATAACGTTTGGAATTGGATCTGATTCAATACTATCGGAGGATGCCATGATGTCTTTGTAGTCAGATCCATGCATGTAGTTGACCTAAATAATACTTATACAATTGAATAAGTCCTGAAGGGTTTGTAGAAATTTTATATGTATACAAATAGTTTAAAAGTTTTTAGATCTAACCTGGTCTTTGTTCGGGTCAATCATCTCTTCGAGCAACTCCGGATACTTCAGATCCTTTTCCAATGGCTCTTTGGACTTATGCTTTTCATCTCCTTTCAATCCAGACATAGTATCTATTGGTATACCTGCTGTTTCGTATTTGAATAAACAGTTAGTTGTACTCTTAGGTTTATTTTTTAAAGAAAAACAAAGAAAAGAACGCGAGAAAAATACATATCATGGTGCCAACTACAGGTTCGTATCATACCTCAACCAATGCTCTGCTATCAAGTCCAGCAATACATAGAGTTCTCGGTATGGGCTGTATATATAGGGAGCTGGCGACCTAGAAATCTGAATTTGACTTCGACTTGGATACTTCCCAGCAAAGTAAGATTCTAGAAATTTGTGACCTGTAATTTAATATATTGCCAAATATAGATATATGAGCTAAATATATCCATCTAAGCAAGTGTTTTGAGTTTCTTGAACTGCAGTTTAATAAACTACCAATTATAGACATCGTAGTCAAAAGTAGCTGGCAGAATAATATAATACCTAATATAAACACAGGAATTAAACCTATCTTGGTCGGCATGGACCTGAAGGCTTCCGGTCCAAAAAGACACTATAATTAGCCTGCCTTGTAGTTTGGTCTTCACAATACTAAAGGGACATTGCTATTAGTTCGGTCATCTAAGGTTGGTTCGAAATGCTTCTCTTTTTGTAGCAACCATGCATATCGCTGTTAGTTTGGATTATGATATGTCTATATATTTTATTAACAACATGTTATTATGGCCAACCAAGGAAGTTTAATCTTGTACATACTGATGAAATACTGAGCACACAATCTAGAGGTAAAAAAAAAGAGAAAAAAAAATAACCGCTTTATGTAACAATCGTCTACCTAAATTTCTATTAACACTGACCTCTGGGTAGAAAATTACTGTGAATGGTACTAATTGCATATACTTTCTAAGACAATATCTATTGGAAATTGTACCCTATGCAGGGCAAAATCTTTGTGGTAAGCCACAAACCGATCCTTTGTTATGATCAGTTTTTCCCCGTCTACGTAGTCTCCACCGATCTCTCTACCACCGATAAAATCCCTGTGTAAAAATAGTACTTTGAGATTGGTGCCTGTTTTGGACTTTTTGTACGATGATATACCTAAATTACTCGTGATAACTTAAACATCTCTTATCAATGTTATAGTGCAACCGATACGCAGAGTGATCGTGCGGTGGGGCGCTCCACAGAACCTTGGCATGTCTGGAAATGTTTTGTCAAGGGACATTCCCGAAGGACTTAATTTAAGAAGATCTTCACTGAAATAACTCCGTGACTTGGGTACATGAGTAGAGGTCTCAGTTTTTCTTGTTTCTCTTCTGGTTCTCTTTCTACATGCATTTTGCTCTACCGTTTCTTTGACACACTGCGGGTTTAATACGTTGTAAAATTAATATCATTCCATAAAAGTGCATGTGATGTAAATCAAAACATGATCCAGTGTGCACAATACAAAAGTGCTGAGAAAAAAATCATACCTTGACTGTGTGTGCAGATCCTTCGGTCTTTTCGTTGGTTGACCTAAAGGTGTATTCATAGATCATTGGCCCATGTTGAACAA
>JAJJMA010051751.1:0-26942 GCA_023529015.1 Papaver nudicaule | reverse complement strand
TGAAGAAAGAGATACACTTTTCTATAAATTGCAGAACAAGGTTTACCATGCAGTGTCTGCGAACTCCAGAAGATCCAATAAGCATGTGAGACCAGGTGAAGATGTTACAGTCCTAAACTATTTCAGGATTACAAAGCGAACCACTAGTGTGATGAAGATGGTGGTTATAAAATGACAACCTCCAGAGCAAGATGAGGTACTTATTTGCTGTGATGGGGCAGCTGAAAATAATCCTGGTGATGCAGGTTTGGGTGTTATTGCATGCAATTTTACTTGTGATGTCTTAGGCACTATATCAATGGGGCTTGGTGTGAGGCCTAATTTTTGGGCAGAGCTTATGGCAGTAATTGTTGGATTGGAATGGGCTGTTCAATTTGGCTACAGAAGGATAAGAGTGCGATATGATTCCATGGCAACAATTTTGGCTCTAGGAAGTGCTAATATACCTTGGCGTTTGAGTAACAGATGGTTGCAGGCAACTAACAACTATGAGGAAATCAATTATGAGCACATACTTAGGGAGGCAAATTTTAGTGCTGATGGGCTGGCAAAAAATGGGGCCCATTTACAAGAAGATGTTTCTGTGGTGACTGTTGGGAGGCCCAGCACTATGCTTACGGTGGAGAACCCGGTGGATATTTACACTCGAGTTAATTTTGTTTGAGCTGGTATGCTATTTATGTAATCACAAGTGAGTCTTGTGCAAGTTTGATTATTATGGCATGCGTGCCACTCATGGTTAGTTTTTTAGGCTATTGTGCTTACTTAAGTATTTTTGTGTAGCTCTGTATAATCGCTAATTGGCACCCTTTAGGTTGTTAGGGGGTGTCTGTGTATAGCTGTTATTCTCTTGTAATTTTCCCACAACTTTGAGAATTAATTGAATGACCTATTAACAGCTAGTCCGAAGTCTGAGAGTAGGTATGTTGGCGGCTTAATTCTTAAGAGTATTCAAACTGGACTAGGTCCCGGGGTTTTTCTAAGAGTTTGTAGTCTCCTCGTTAACAAAATCTTGTGTGTACTTTACTTTACTTCTGCGTTATATTTGATTTATCATTTATAATTAAAGTACCGTACTTGGTTGTTGACATAGCCTTTCAGATTCTTGTATTGACTCCCTTTTGTGAATCAATCAGATCTGAAGGAGATCTTGTTCTTGAGTTCTTGAGTATAGGAACTGTTTAAGGTTTGACTTATAGATGGACTAAAATAAAAGATTGGCGGTGTACTCGGTACCCTCGTCTTTTCACCATCTGGACCGGACTGAGCGCGACGGACATGGAGAAGGGTGTGAAAAAGCGAGGATACCGAGATATACCACCAACTTTTTATTTTCGTGAACCTAGTTGATTATGGTTGTTTGAACGATCTCACAAATCAATATTCAGACAACAACCTGAGTATAGTTCAGAGAACTGAACCCTAACAAGAACGTAGTTCTCGTAGATCTCAATAGAGATGGATTCACTCAAAGGTTATGAATCAACAAACTTGCAATTACTTCTATCAATAGATCAGAGACAATATAATGCGAAAGGGAAAAGTAATGCAAGACACCAGAATTTTGTTAACGAGGAAACTGCAAACCTAGCAGAAAAACCCCGGGACCTCGTCCAGATGTGAACACCCTCAGTATGAACGGTATACAGACGCTAGCCTACTCTCAGACTTCGGACCGGACTGTATCGAGACTGAATTCACCCTACAAGCAATTCAGCTACCAATGTGCTCTTACATCTCTTGGCTCCCGCAGTAGCCTACGTACTTGATTCCCCTAGCTGACGTCCTTTACAGGCCTAGGAGTTGCTCCACTTCCCTTCGTGAATACTAGCGCTACCCTGCCTCTAACATGACGCCTAAAAGTATCCAAGTAATCAAACAAGAATGCGATTGTGATTTCCTTTAGACTTAAAGTCAAGGTTAATGGAAATCGATATGTTGAATATGGCTTATTGATCTAGCCTAAACAACTTTACCTCCAAACGCGAGACGAACTTAGTATGAAACCTAGTTCGTGAATTTGCGTTTGGGAACTTCTAGGGTTTACGATACAAGATCTACCTTACGAAGTTTCTATCAAATCTTGGTCGTGATAAGATTGAAAGAATTCAATCGACCCAAGATACATGATGGAATTTGACTTCCGACCTGTGCTTCACGATCCTCAAGTGAAGTCTTTCAATAGTCGTGGTCCAAAAGGACTTCGAGATGACGACCAACCTTTATGCAAGGATACACAGATGTGTAGAGGATTGAGATTGTATCTTGCAGAAGGTCATCTATTTATAGTGATCACCAAGGGAGGCTTTGCTTAAAGTTTAAGCAACCTTGAGTAGGGCTCAAGCAAGTTCCAGAACTAGGAAATTCCATAGCTTGAATACCCATTCTCAATCTTCTAAGAACTTTGGACTAAGCCAAAAGTTAAAGAAGACTCAACCTTGTTTGAAGGTTCGCGACTTCTGGTCCAATGCTTGTTTGGACATCGCTTTGCGACTTCTGGTCCAAATACTTAGTTTGAACATCGCTTGGATTAAGTTGTTGAATTCCATGGGCCAAGTCACAACAAGTCCGAGAACTAATCATGACTAGACCGAAAACTTCAAGATATGGAGTTGGAAGTTTTCACATGGCTTATATGAATGCATTCACAAAGCAGTCAATAGAGTTCAGGACAATTCAGGAGAATTCTTGAACTTGTATGTACGCGTTCATTAACGTGTTCATACAGACTTAGCTCGTTCTCTGAAATGCCAAAAGCAACATATGTACGCGTTCATGAACGCGTTCACCGTTGGGGTCATTTCAAGAGACAACTCAACATACTCTACCTATACATATTATCACAAGTGTGACAATTGCAAAGGCGAAAATCCTAGAATACCTTCGGATCATATAAACAACATCATAGACTATTGGTATGATAGAAATGGTAAAAACGATACGGAAAGGAAATACCTTTATAACCTTCAACGAAGGCGTTATGATTTATAAAGTAGTAAGCTTCGGTCTTCGTCTTCATCAGTCTTCGTCTCGATTACCTAAAACTATCCTAGTCCGAGGTTGTAGAGTAAACTTATCAAGGATTGTGTTTTTGTCTCATAAACTTAACAACTGACTTGAGATAGCAACATCAGTGGATTCAACCGAGCAATGCTCTAACAATCTCCCCCTTTGTCAATTTTAGTGACAAAAACCAATCTTACATAAGGGTTCAAAAAGTAAAATCTTTTAGCCCTAACCATAATGTAGTTGATCTTCTTGTAATCTTCGGCGTCTTCAGATAAGAGTGTTCCTTCAAGCGAAGATTCAAGGTAGAGATAACAAACTCAAAGTCACCACACATCTTGGTTTCTAGAAGGACATAGTCCAACAAGATTTTGTTATGCAATTGAGTAGTATGTAAAACTTGTTAAGCATATTGCATCGATGCTTCAAGATACTACTCAATTTGATATGTTCTCCCCCTTACTCAATACACTAATTTTTGTTATGCCATGACAAGCACATCGATTTTACTCCCCCTATGACAATGCCGTAGACAATTGTCGTAGTAGATAGAAAGATTTTACTCCCCCTTACTACAAGATTTCTCCCCCTTTTTGTCATGAAAATAGACAAAGAAAAAGAAATATAGGAATCCTCATAAAATCGTAATAATCAATGTAGACAAAGGTAAACATACCTGAAACGAGAGATAAAAAGATGCAATTCTCTCGTAGATTCCACGGCCGCTCTCCCCAAAAAGATATTACCATGAAGCACAAGTTCAAAAGAACTCTCCCCCATTATGTGTCATTCCATATGGAACAACGCGACTACCTTCCCAAGCAAGGTTTTAGAATAAATTCTTGGGTACAATTTTCACAAGTGAAATTGTAGATATGTTTTTCTTTCCTATCCAGTTACGGTTAAATAGGAATTCAAGGTTTAATCTTCCTACTTTCTCAGAGAGTTTCGGTCAACCATCCCCTTTAGAGAAGACATTAGGTTACCCCTTCCTAGTGGTTGTAAGACTAAGAATTAAAGGTACAACATTTAATCCAGCGGAGTTCAACATTGTAGTCTAGGAGGTACCTTATTATCAAAAATCGTCTCCTCTTAGCCATAAGAGTCAGAAGCAAGGATTTTGATAATCTATCATGAACTGCTTTACCCGAACGGGTAGTATAGGCAAGTTCACGGTTTTGCAATACATTCATAAAGATAATCAATTAAGATCAAGCATTGCAATCATCAATTAAGATTTTAATTTAATAACCTCGATTAATTGATGAAAAAGAAAACATGGAAGTAGTACAAGCAAATCATGCTTAAATCAAAAGATGACTACTTCTAGCATAGTGATTACCCAAACCCTAAGGAAAAGACAAAAGCTTTTTAATAAGGAGTTAACTATGCTAATTAAAAACTGACCTAGATATCAGAGTCAGTATCTTCTTCAGGATCTTCTTCAGGTTCACTTGAGCTGTAGAAGTCATCAGTTTTCTTGAAAACGTAGTGAACATAGTTAGCTTCATTGTCTTCATCAGAAACATTGTTAAACATATTGTTCAAGTCATCCTTAATAACTGACATATCAGCTTTCAATTCATTAATTTCGGTCTCCATTAATTCCATATTGTTAACAATGTCAACAAGTTGGATTTTGAAAGCTTCAATTCTTTCAGAAAGTCGTGAACGACCCCTGCAGAAATCATGGTGTCATCTTCTACATTCTGATGATCATAGGCAAAGTAACAATTTGATGTTGCATAGATTTCTTGAGTATCAAGAGTTCCTGCAATAGCATCATCAAGAATAGTTCTCTTCTTCTTCCTTCCAAACCCAACACCTTCACAATCCATAACTTTGCAAGCCTCTTCAATATTATTTCGTGTGACACTACGAGTAATATGTTTCATGGCTTTATGGAGAACTTGAACGTGAATCCGAGTTCGTGTGTGTGTGGTATATATTTATATAATTCCTCAGGGGATATTTAAGGAATTCAATGAGTACAAGACTCTTAAGGAGGGCGGTTCTGAAACGTGTATCTTATAAATTCTGGTAAGTTCCGGAAGATGGACTTCTTCCTTACGTTTCCGAACGAGTTGGGCAATTTTCAAGATTTTTTCAAAAGTGTCACAAAAAGAGTCCAATGAATTGGATGTGCGTGCCCATATTGAGAGAATTAATGTATACCCAAAATATCTTAACAATTTTTCTTATTTAACCCCTGAATATTTGCCAAAAAGGGTTTTTTAAGTTTATATATCAACTCTATGAAGATTTCATAAAACTCTTAGCTTATTCTCAAGGTTTCCTCATGGATCCTGGTCTCGACTCTTGCCTTAGGAGCCAGAGGCAGGGAAGTCATCTTGAGATAGCGGACGAGTTGTTGATACTCACATCAAGTCATTACATTTTGGACTTTTCTGGATGTGATAGCACCTTTTTATATAGTCTATAAAATGATTAGGTGCTCATAAGATGTTCAGGACAACCTCTTTCTAGGGAATTTTCACAGTCCTTTGAGACATTTCATCTCATAAATCAGACATCACGTATTTGGAGCAAGCTCAACATGTGACGATATCTTATGTATGGCATATTGAGGAATTTTCTACAAGAATTATTGTATGTAATACCAAGGTCCCACTTTTATTAAACAATAAGGCACAATAGCACAGACTGTGAGACGATTTTAATTCTTGAAGATAACCTTAAAGATAAGATACTGAGAATGAACTCATAAATGTTTCGGAAACATAATAAGAACTATTTTTATTTGATCATCATATAAATGTAATTTTTGAAGCATACCTGGGTTCTTTTAATGAAGAAAGATGACGATCCTAAATATAGTCCCATGTATCTTATTGTACCCAAAAGATTTTGCCTTTATTCTCACCAACCATAGTGGGTACTTCTTAGTGGTGAGAAGGCACAAACACAATTATATTGTGTTGGGGTGAACCGGTGGTTCACCAAGAATAGAGCATGACTCTTTTATTTTCCCTTTTTTCCTTCATTAAGATATCAACTTTTGTATTTACAAGAGTTGTTATAAGCTTATTGAGGATGGTTTCATATGCTTTTATCAAAGAGGTATCATGGGAAACAGAAGAACAGTCTTTTTTCAAGACTAGTCTTAAGATTGTTAGAGACATTTTCTATTTGTTCTGGACCATCTTCTTTGTGAGATTTTTTAGAAGATACTTTAATAATAGGGCAAGGAGTACAAACACTGGGATTGATGCAACCAATAACAGTTGTAGATATGCTATTTTGTGTAAGAAGCATAAGCATCTTCTTTTCCCACTTGTGTATTTTGCATCTACGTGAAGTGTGACCAATATCATTACAATGATAACATCGTTTGGTCCAGTCAGCCTTTTTGGATTTCAAAGACGAAGTTTGTTCGTCTGAAGATCCCTTTTTCATGGTGTTTTTGTTCATGATTCACGAAGGCGTCAAACACAGACAGCGCCCAACCCCAAGGAAGAAAATGTCATAAGTAGCACGGTCTATCAATCGGATATGTAGAAGAACATCTAAGTCAGGGATATGAGTAGTCCGTCTTGGTATGAAGTTTGCCAGAGAAGGAGAAAGAGAGCTTACGTCCTTTGCAAGGTGTTTGCCGGCTCTGATACCAACTGAAAAAGCGAGGATACCGAGATATACCACCAACTTTTTGTTTTCGTGAACCTAGTTGGTTATGGTTGTTTGAACGATCTCACAAATCAATATTCAAACAACAACCTGAGTATAGTTAAAAGAACTGAACCCTAACAAGAACGTAGTTCTCGTAGATCTCAATAGAGATGGATTCACTCAAAGGTTATGAATCAACAAACTTGCAATTACTTCTATTATATAGATCAGAGACAATATAATGCGGAAGGGAAAAATAATGCAAGACACCAGAATTTTGTTAACGAGGAAACTGCAAACCTAGCAGAAAAACCTCGGGACCTCGTCCAGATGTGAACACCCTCAGTATGAACGGTATACATACGCTAGCCTACTCTTAGACTTCGGACTGGACTGTATCGAGACTGAATTCACCCTACAAGCAATTCAGCTACCAAGGGAGGCTTTGCTTAAAGTTTAAGCAACCTTGAGTAGGGCTCAAGCAAGTTCCGGAACTAGGAAAGTCCATAGCTTGAATACCCATTCTCAATCTTCTAAGAACTTTGGACTAAGCCAAAAGTTAAAGAAGACTCAACCTTGTTTGAAGGTTCGCGACTGCTGGTCCAATGCTTGTTTGGACATCGCTCTGCGACTTCTGGTCCAAATACTTAGTTTGAACATCGCTTGGATTAAGTTGTTGAATTCCATGGGGCAAGTCACGACAAGTCCGAGAACTAATCATGCCTAGAACGAAAACTTCAAGATATGGAGTTGGAAGTTTTCGCATGGCTTATATGAACGCGTTCACAGAGCAGTCAATAGAGTTCAGGAGAATTCTTGAACTTGTATGTACGCATTCATGAACGCGTTCATACAGACTTAGCCCGTTCTCTGAAATGCCAAAAACAACATATGTACGCGTTCATGAACGCGTTCACCGTTGGGGTCATTTCAACATACTCTACCTATATATATTATCACAAGTGTGACAATTGCAAAGGCGAAAATCCTAGAATACCTTCGGATCATATAAACAATATCATAAACTATTGGTATGATAGAAATGGTAAAAACGATACGGAAAGGAAATACCTTTCTAACCTTCAGCGAGGACGTTATGATTTATCAAGTAGTAAGCTTCGGTCTTCATCTCGATTACCTAAAAATATCCTAGTCCGAGGTTGTAGAGTAAACTTATCAAGGATTGTGTTTTTGTCTCATAAACTTGACGACTGACTTGAGATAGCAATATCAGTGGGTTCAACCGAGCAATGCTCTAACAGGGTGCAACAAGATTACGCATGAAGCTGGAGAGAAACTGGAAAATTCTCCCAATGGAAATAGAAGATAACTCCCAATATAACTCATTTCCCATGAAGATAATGACGTGGAATTGTCGAGGTGCTGCAAAAACTTTTTTTTTGCAGGGTTGCTCGTGATTTAATATATCACTACAAGCCTACAATTTTTATCATCCTGGAGACTCGGGTTGGTGGTGAACGTGCTAGTCAGCTTATTCGGAATCTGGGGTATATAGATTCGGTTTTCGTTGACTCTCAGGGCTTTTCTGGAGGCATTTGGATTTTATGGAACAAATCTGAGGTTGAAATACAAACCACTTCAGTGTCTAGATGGGCAATCCATGTTGTAGTTAATGTTCCTGCTGTCAAGCCATGGGTTTTATCAGCAATATATGCCAGCATAAATCCGCAGTTACGCCGGCAGGTGTGGAATGAGCTTAACGTTATTTCTGAGCTCAATTACCCTATGGGGATTGTAGGTGACTTGAATGTGTTAGCCTCGCTTGCTGATAAGAAAGGAGGCTCCACTCTAACATATGCGCAACTCTCTGAACTTCATCAGGTTATGCATGATTGTCACCTCATGGATAACCTACCAACTGGACCTCGCTTCACGTGGACGAACAAGCAGATTAACGGGCGCAACATCCAAGAACGTATTGACCGGTTGCTTATGAATGCTCAATGGCAGATGATGTTTCCTAACTCTTAGGTATCACACCTACACTTTTTTAATTTTGATCATAGGGTGGTGTCGGTGGATACTAGTCCTCGCTTTAAATTTAGACCGAGACCCTTTAGAGTAGAAGCTATGTGGATTCAGAACATGAGATTTAGGAAATTAATTGATTAGATTTGGGCTCAAAGGAACCCTGAGGGTAATGGTTGCTTGTCATTGGCTCAAAAATTCCGGCTTCTCTCTACTGAAGCGAAATTATGGAATGCCAATGTGTTTGGTGACATCCATAGGAATGTATCCAAGACTCGCGCCAACCTTTGTCATGCCCAAGAGATGTTTGTTGTTAACCCGAATTTGGATAATAACGCTAATGAGGCAAGGTGTCGCAGTGTATATCTAGAGATGTTAAGACTTCAAGAGATTTTCTGGGCACATAAATCACAGATTCAGTGGCTTAAGTATGGCAACCAGAATACTAAGTTTTTCCATCTTTCTACTCTGGTTCGCCGTCATCGTAACAAAATTCTAAGTCTTAAAAATGATATGGGGAGCTGGGTCAGTGATGAAGAGGGTCTTGAATTGCTAATAATGATTATTTCCAAGCCCTTTACACTACTAGCAACCCTCCTGATCCAATAGGACTGAATGAGTTGGTACCGAAGGTTATATTGCCTGAAGATAACCTGCGACTTATTAACTCAGTTTCTGAGAAGGAAATCCTTGAGAGCATTAATACCTAAGGTCGAGAACCCTTCCCACATTAAGCATTTCCGCCCGATTAGCTTGTGCAATTTTTGTTACAAGATCATTTCTAAGATTTTGGGTAATCGGCTTAAGCCTTTCCTACCAAGATTTATTTCAGAGAACCAGAATGCCTTTGTTCCGGGTAGGTCCATCTTTGACTCCATTCTTATTTCTAATGAGATTTTTCACTCATTCCGCTATAAGTTGGAGTCTAAAGCTTGGATGGCTCTCAAAATTGACTTGAAAAAGCTTACGACCGTCTGGAATGGAATTTTATTTTCAAAGTATTTGAGGCTTTGAGATTTCATTTTACTTGGATCCAGTGGCTAAGGTTGGTTGTCTCTAGTGTTTCTTTCCAAGTTCATCTCAATGGTGCTCCATCTCAGTCTTTTTGTCCTACTCGTGGCATACGGCAAGGAGACCCATTATCGTCGTACATTTTTATCTTTTGTTTAGAAGTCCTTAGCCGCATGATTCATCGCGTGATTGCTACTAAGCAACTCTCCGGTTTGAAAATATGTCGCAATGCTCCCTGGTCTCTCATAGCTTTTATGCTGATGATAGCTTAATAATTTGGAAGCAACTTTGCGGAATGTTAATAGTATTCGTAAGATTTTGGACACTTTCTCGGCTTGGTCTGGTCAGCTGGTCAGTGATTCTAAATCTTCGGTGGTCTTTTCCGATAATCTTCCTAAGAGACTTGGTAGACATCTTTGTAGGGGCCTACACATGAAATATAGTACCCAACCTGGTAGGTATTTGGGTGTTAATATTCAATGGGGCAGGTTGAAATTTGAGAATTTTACAGAATCCTTGGTGCGTATTACCGACTTGGTGGTTAGAAAGCTAAGGCATTAAATTTTGTTGGGCGGGATGTACTCATTAAGTCTGTTTTAGATCCCTCATTAAACCATTTGATGAGTACCATGAAAATTCCTAAGTTTATTCTCACTAAGGTGGATAGACTTCGACGGAATTTTCTTTGGCAACACCAAGATGGAAGGAATAGACTTCATGCTATTAGATGGGATAAAATTTGTAAGCCCGAGGCTTAGGTATTAGAGAGTTAGAGTTTCATAACTTAGCCTTTCTAGCCAAGTCTGCTTGGAGAATGGCTAGTTCTCCACATTCTGTTGTATCTTTGTTGTTCAAGGCAAAATCAAAGCTTCTAGTTTGTGGGAAGCAACTGTGCCAAGGCGTGCTTCTTGGAGTTGGAGAAGTCTTTTCAAAGGAAAAGAACTCATTGAAGAGGGTCTAGGATGGACAATAGAAGATGGTGCTCAAGTAGATGTCTGGCGGGATGTTTGGTGTTGTGACAAACCTATTATAGAACTACTTGATACTGTAAACCAGGAGCTACCTCCCTTAAAAGTAGCCCAGCTTATTGATCCTGTCTCTCGGGAGTGGAATCTAACTCCCATTGCATCACTGGTGCCTACCATGGTTTTGGATTGTATTCATGCCATTCCTGTCGCTGCTTTTAGCTCTCCTCCTGATGCTAGAATATGGGTTCATAGTAAAGAAGGTGGAGTGATTGTTAAAGAGTGTTATACATGGCTAGTCAAATCCCAAATGGGGTCTGACAGTACTGATACCAGCTGAAAGACTTTATGGCACATTAAGTGTCCAACTCACATCAAACACTTCCTTTGGTTACTTGGACATGACAAGGTTTTAGTCAGAAACAACCTGATAGCTAGAGGTTTAAACATTTCTGGGCTCTGTCCTCTTTGCAACCAAGGGCTAGAAACTGTGTCGCATCTTTTTATGCATTGCAGTAAGATTTGCCTATATGGCAGGCCCTTTTTCATGCCTACCGAGTTCAGCCTCTTTCGTCTTCGGTTTCTTTGGACCGGATTCTTAAAACTTTACAGTTGAAAGGCGAACAACATGATATCAGCTGGACTGTTCTAATTCCTTTTGTTCTTTGGAACATTTGGTGTCATTGGAATCGCTTAGTTTTCTCACAGACACCTTTCCGTTGGCAGGATGTTATTACTTGTGCTTATAATGCAGCTGCTGAATATGCTATTGTTAACCATCTTACAGTTTCTAAAGAGCCTAAAACTACATGTTTCATACAGTGGAATTCTCCTAGTACTGATTATGTTAAGTTAAATGTTGATGGGGCCTCGAATGATGCAGGCATTGCAAGTATTGGAGGTATTCTTCGAGCTTCTGCTGGAGAGTTTGTGGCTGCTTTTGCAAGGCATATCTATCGTAATTCCAATAATGTGGCAGAACTTTGGGCGATTCGTGATGGTATGAAACTTGCTCTCATTTTAGGTGTGAAGAAACTAGTTGTAGAAAGTGACTCTACGTATGCTGTAAATGTGTGTTCAGGTATGTATAACAGTACTCATGTGTGTAAAAGTCTGGTAAGTGACATCCATCAGATGTCTGAATTTTTTGACCATGTGGTGTTCCAACATCACTATCGCGAGGGGAACTTCGCAGCGGATCTTCTGTCCAAAAAGGCTGCTTCTGAATACATTTCTCATGCTTGGCTCAGAGTTCCTTCATCGTTTTTGAGTCATGTACTCATGTTCTGTTTGGTGTTGTTTCGGGGAGGGCCTTCCCCCAGGTTTGTAAGGCTCAAGTAGTTTGTTTGTAATACATCCTTATTCCCCAGATAATGACACCCCCTTGAGTCCATAGTGCGGGCGTGAGGTAGGGGATCGATTCCCATTAGGGAAGGTTGGGTCCTCCATTTTCTCCAATTTCCTCTATGGATAGAGAGGGATTGGATCCTGTTGTTGGGATGACGGTTGGATTAGTAGTGGGGCGAGTCCAATTAGTTGCGCCGGCTCCGGGGTATGGGTCCAGCAAAAAAAAAAAAAAAAAAAAAAAAAAACTTTCTTTTAACTGTACTCACACGTCTCCACCACCACTTATTACAAGGATAACTAGTGCCTTCTTTCACCAATCACCACGAGATCATCGTGCTCATGCCATGGGGTACGTATATGACATCAAAATAGTATCCTACACTGCTACAACTGAAACATATTTTTCTAACGATAATAACCCAACTACCGTTAGGTATTAGGTACCGTATAGTGTTGTTCTAGTAACCTTAATGAACTTCATTCAGAATAAAAAAGTAACCTTAATGAAGAAATTATATATAAAGATTAATTCTCCAATTAAGGGTGTTAAGGCATTATCAAAAGAGTTAAAAAGAATTAATCAAGCCGGGCCTTCTTAACATTAATTACTCATCCGTAATGATATGGTGTTATGCATTAATCAACCAATACTCAATCAGGATAAGAACTGTTGAGTTCATCATATCTTTCAGAGACTTATGTAACTCTACAAGTCCAATAATTCATTTGTTTGAGCTGACAGATAGACCAAGCGCATCTGATCAACCTAATTTTTCCTGACCCAATCATAATTAGTAGCTTTGAATCCTAAAAAAATACTAAAAGCACTATTAAAATAGATAGTGTGGCTCATTTAGCTTCATAAACATTTTCGGAAAGGCAAAAAAATATTTATAACATTGATAGAGTATTGCATTATATTTTGTCTAATAGTTAGGACTGTAAGTCAAATCGATGTTGTGCACTTCTGAAAAATTGTGGATCACATACAAATGGGACCCAGCCAGAAAATTGTAATTTGTAACATGGATGGTGTTGAAAGAGTTTACTTGGGCGGTACTTGGCCAGAAAATTATTCAAAAATAAAGAAGGCATAAACGAAAAAAACATAAATAGATGTGTAGAAACTAGTACCTGCGACACTATCATACCCTCTTAGAGATATTTCTTCGTGCGGTTGCACTTATATATCGAGGATTGCTAAAAGAAAAAAAAAAAAAAAACTGTTATATAAGCTAAGGGAGCTAGTCTCTTCTTTTCTGAATTCATAGGCAACAAATACATGCCTCGCGATGAAACATAACATATTCAATCATCTCTGATTTTTTTTTTTTTTATATTAATATATTTTCATGTTTTTTTATTGCATAAACAACCCTTATTATTACAAGAAATTTGACACGGTCATTAGGAATTTGTTTCATTCAGTTTTATGTGTTTGCATTCAGTCTTATAAGAAAAAGGAAACCGTTTTATATATTTTCAAGTCTTTAGAAACTGAAAAATGTCCCGATAATCAGAAGATAATGGTGGAAACCGTTTCCTTCAGATGTGGTTATCCTCCTTATTTTTCTGAGCTTCCTGCTAATTATAGCTTTACAAAACCTGGTACTAATGTCAGAGTCTGTGATCATAGCTTTGAGCAAGGTTCTATGGCAGGACCTGTTATGAGAAAAAGGAAATCTGTTTCAAAGGATGCTCTGATTCATCACTTGAATTTTTGGGATTCCCTTTCCTATCAAAAGTCAGTACCCGATATTACTACTTGTAAAATTAATGAATCATTAAAGACAGTCCCTGCTGTAGAATTTGCATTAAATGCTTCCATGGCTTTATCTGAGGTATGAATTTTATATTTTCATTTAAACTTAAATACTTGTTGTTTTGTTTTGATCCGATTTTAATGTCATGTTGATAATCTTTGTAGATTATTGCTCTTTTCCCAATGCTGTTAAAGAGTATTTCTAATGGTGATGCAAACTCTGAGCTAGTGGCAAGAAAAGATGAACAAATTTCTCTTCTAAAAGCTGAAATCAAAGTATTGAGAGAGGACAAATCTCATCTTGAAAAGAATCTTCTTGCAGCAAAGACAGAGATTCAACTTCTTCTTTCACATTTTTCTTAAAAATAACATTTATTTTTGCTCTTTATCATGAGCTTTTATTTCATGTAATAAATGCCTGTTAGACATGATTGTGAACGAAATCAAATTTCATGTTACGTGCTCTCTCAGAGCTGATAATTGCTAGCTCTCTTTGGGCAATAAAAAATTTCCATGTTCGTTTATGCTTTATGTGGCCGAAGCTTTTGAATGATTAATATGTCTAATCACTTCAATTTCTTGTATTCCGTTTCTTCCCAGAATTATATCATGTGATGATTTATGATCTAAAATAATGAATGTGATACATGCTTGTACTTGGCATGCTCTGATAGGTAATATTATTTCCCCCAATCTGTGGATTCTTGATCCATCGACGTTCACCATTTTCAAACTTTTCGTCTTAAAATCCTTCTTTGCAAATAAATCCATTCTTCTAGCTTCTTCTGAAAAGATTATGTTGTAAATTGATCTTTGATCGACTAATGCTCTGTTGTAATGGCATCCATCAATAATTATCTCTACTTCTGACGAATCTATATCATGTTTTGTCCAACCTTTCATCCAACTGTTCTGATTCTGTGAACTATCTGTATGTATCCTTTGAATTTTTTCTTGGACTTCAGTCCTTCTGTTCACTGCACTTTCTTCTGTTGACAAGACGAAATCTCCCAGATGTCCTTCTTTAATTTTGTTATTGATGTGATTTCTTAAACTTCTGCGAAAATTCGTTTCATGTCCTCTTTCTTTATGGTATTCACAATACTCTTCTTTATGTTTCTTTAAGTATCCCTGTCTGTAGTGGAATGGATTTTTCTTCATGGATCGTAGAATAATTTCTGGTGCTGTATTTAATTTTATAAATTTTCCTTCTTCTTCTATCCAATTCTTATTGGTGCTTCTTTTTGATGGATGATCTTTATCATTATTCGAGTGATTCCTCTTATTTTCAGTATCCTTAAAAATTGTCGCTGCAGTTTTGAACCTTTGTAAATAGCTTGTTGGAGATTCTTCTTCTTTCTATTGTATGTTCATTAGATCACTGAAAATATCTTCTTGCTTCTGTTTTTGCTGATGAGCATGGTTTTTGTGCCTTGAACAGTTGATAATTGCTAGTATCTTCATGAAATTTCTTTCACCATCTTCTATCAACTGCAGAGTCTGGGACGTCACTAGGTTTATATCTTTGTCTCCATGAAAACTGTTTCCGCCATCTTCGAGTGATGAAGTTACTTTCAGAGAAGGTTTTAATACTCCATCTATTAATAATTTGTTTGATC
This sequence comes from Papaver nudicaule, assembly GCA_023529015.1. Taxonomy (NCBI): domain Eukaryota; kingdom Viridiplantae; phylum Streptophyta; class Magnoliopsida; order Ranunculales; family Papaveraceae; genus Papaver; species Papaver nudicaule. The sequence continues at coordinate 11,616 of JAJJMA010051751.1, read as the reverse complement.
TTGCAGATGATGCGTTGTGTTGTCTTAATTGCATCATCCATGATTTTTCCTTCTTTAGTTCTTCTGTCAGTCGGGCTTTATCTGTGTCGTCTGCCGTAAGCTTATCCAACTCTTCGTTCTGCATCTTGAGCTCTCCTTTTAGAGGTTTATACCTTGATGTTTGTTCTTCCCACTGATTGATCTGACATTCATTTTTAAGCTTTTGATATTCTTCTGAGAGAGCTTGAATGCTGACACTATTAATTTGGATTGCAAATGGCTGAATAGCAGGTTCTGACATAATTGTTGACGAAAGAGGTACTATCTCAGGAGTTGACTTTAGTGTCTTACTCTGCATTAATTGTTGTGCTGCTGGTTCGGATATTGTATTAGTTATTATAGTTCCTGTTGTTGTAGATATTTGCGGTGCTGATGTGCAGTATTAGTTGGTTGAATACTTGGTGCAGGCCCTGCTGTCGTCAGTTGTGGTGTTGTATCTGGTCTTGTAGGTGTCCATGGTGGCATTCCCAAGTATGCACTGTTGTTGTGTTCTGACTGTTAGATGCTTCTCCTTGTTCTGTTGTTGTTCTTTGAGGTGATGGTATTCCCGATCTTGTTTGTACTCGCTTTGGAGCCATCTTTCTTATGAACTTCACCAATGAAAAATCAAACAATTAGTAAAACTTAATAATAATTTTTGTAAAGTAATCTAAATTATCATGAAATTGAAATAATAATATATTTTAATGAAATTTCGTTATTCTCCATATATCTTTGCGATTCTCAGATTCTCCTTATTTTGTTATCAAAATCGTTATCAGATCTAAAAATTAATATTTGTATTCGAAATTTGGGTTAGGGAATTTCAAATCATGAAAATAATCTTTCTAGTATTCTCATCATATTATCTAAACAAATATCAATTATATGTTGTATCTTTGTTCCAAGAGATCTAAATGAAAAAACATAAGAAATTTAATATCCAACATTTGATTCTAACAAGATATGTTTCACTGGTTAATAAATCAACCGCGTTCCGCAATATGTCTGCTGAGACATCTTCTAATGATCATGATTATTAGATGTATATTTCTTAGATCTAAAACATCTATCTATTTCTAGTTTATCTTAGGATATCTAACGGTTGTAACATTATCATAGTTTAACATCTATCTACTGAATCAAAACTTCTTATATGTGTCTGTACGTTCCTGAAACAGGTTCTGTGCTAAGTGTTTCATTAACTATCTTATTCAAATCTAGGTTTTCATAATCCAATTTTCACTTATGTTGGAATACATTTCTCTATATTACGAAGTATGACTGTATTCCGAAGAAAATAATCTAAATCTGGATTTAATTGCAACAAATTATGAATCATGCGATATATTTTGTAATCTTAACATGCAAAGATAAAGTGTATAGGTTTTGGAATCGTAATAATTTAAATTAATCGATTCGAAAATGAAAAATAATCTTATAATTTAAGAAAAACTTCCCTGATTTTCAATTTCTTTTAGATCTGGTATCTTTTATGGTTTGATCACGTCTTTGAATATTCTTATCCATAGTTTCTTTATCTTTCTCATTTCATTCATCGATTTTTCTCATGAAAACATTAATAAATATTAGATCGATTTCCCAATTGTGGATAATTGGCTATATTTACTTCTAATTTATCAACTAAAAAACATTTATGCATTCAATTTTTAATAAAACATGTAAATTTCTAGATCTGAGATTTTAGATTTTGAAATTTCGTTTTACTGCCAAAAGTTTCCGATCTAAAAATTATTTGATAATGGAATGAAAATCATTGGAAATCGTTTTAAAACTTTTAAATCTAAATTTTATAGATGAAATATGATCAAAATAGAAGAATTCAAGTTTAGTCGACGCCAAATGAAGATACGAAATTAGGTTCAGATCATACCTTCACCAATTATCCGGTGTGAGTCCGGTGATTCTAAGAGATAATTAGACTTTACTTTGATCTGCTAATCTTCTACTAGTAAATGAATCTACTGGATCGATAATGTGATGTGAACAATTTTCTTCAACTAACCATCATAACAGTAAAGTAAAGAGAGAGATTGTTTAGAGAAAGAGTCTAGTCTTGTTTTCTCATTAATGGATTACTTGGTTTACAGATGAGGCATGGCAGGCCTTTTTATAGACGACGGGAATACAAGTTTAGGGGTGAATTAGTAAATACATCAGATAAATATCTTAGATCTGATTGTTTCGCTCGCATTCCTGCCTCTTGGATGACAGAACCTCGTAGTCTCCCTTGCAGTCCGCTGTTTGCTTAACCGCCTTTGGTCGTGTCGGGTTCTGTATCCATAGCCTTTGCGCCTATCCGGACTCTGGTACCTTGGTCTGATCCTCCTCTCGGTCGTCATGCGGGACCTGCAGTACCTCTCGTCCAGTCCCTGTTGCCTTCTATGGTGGATGCTATATATTGTCATCTACACACGAGTAGTCGAACTACCTCCATTGGGCCGTATTGAATGCAGACCTGTGAACCTCGGAATCCAATGTTGCCCTCTATTGCACTATCCAACTACATCTTGACCAAGTTTGACTAGACTATGAAATCTTTAATTTAATCGATGGTTTTATGTTTTATTCTCTTGCTCTCCGTGTTTTTCGTCTGGACATTAAAACTAAATCTCGTTCTTCCTATTTTCACATCCCAAAATATCAAGATCGAGTTTTGTATTCGAAAGAAAATATGTAAAAGTTACAAGTTATTGATAAATATAAATTCAAATGGAGATATTTAAAGTTTTGTATTTTGAGATCCTCCATGGCTCCAAATCAAGTTTTCATATCTTCCACTAAAATTCTTGATTTCTTTGTGTGAAGGTTACAAAATTCTTGATTTATGTATATGAAGGTTAAAGATTCTTGATTTCTAGGGTTTTGGTTCTTTTGAATTCAATACATGAAAAATAAGAAAATTTAGGATTTCAATTCAATTTACAAGGGAGATTTACAGGAGATTTTCTGGGCTATAATTCAATGTATGATATCCTTAGGGCTTTGATTCAACCAAACAACTAAATTTTTTTTTACTGAATGGGGGTCTGATCAACAGTTATTGATTGAACCGTTCTTACTTTTTATTTTCAATTTTAAAATAAAACTGATGATTCTAATGATGTGCCAAACACGAAAACTGTAATACATGTGTTTCCAATGTCTTGTAATTCAATTACCTGTAGTAGTAACTACCTTGCATCGGAAAAAGGTCGATGCCAAACGTACCCTTAATGTTTTTGTTACTCCTGTAAGCGAACATGTAATCGATATTTCTCTTTAAATGAATTGGAACATAAAATAACACCACACAAATCGAACATTAGTACTTTAGGTTAAATCATTTGATTATTGCCAAATTATTTAGGTCAAAGATTTATTTACCATTATATTACATAAATAGTGGATATTTTTTTTATAAGAAAAGTACGGATAACCTGATTAGTTAATAGTCATACGGGCACAAACCCGATCCATGTCCGGACCCGTAAGTCGGTTCAGACCGGAACCCGTTGAAATTAGACTAGAACCAGCCCCAATTTCAGCCGGAGCTATTGAAATTGGTTCAAAAACAGAACGCTCTAAACCTGGAGCTAAATTGGTGTTCATTAATACAGGAAATAAAAGCGGAATTGTAATCTTTTGAACAACAGAGATGAAATTGGTAACTAAATCTTCCTTCCAGTGGTGATTGATGTTGTTTTCCGAGCATATGAAGGCCAATTTAGTCAGAATTTTGTTCGAAAGATCATCCAAAATGTTAATTGATCCGACTTCGAAGCTCTTGATCTTGCTGTTGTTGGTGCTGCTTTTGATTCTCTGGGTGAAATTTTCTTCTTCAGCTTGGGCTAACATTCTTATGAGAGATTGAAGCGTTTTGTTGGAGTTACCTTCAAAATCCAATCTTTTCAGACCAGTTTCCATCGCCCAATTGAATGTAGCTTTTGCTCCTTCTTCATCACAGTTCAGATAAGGAGTGATAGGGAAGGTACATCCTCTTGCTCCCCTTGCTTTTCCTGCATAACCAATGAGAATTAGTCCAATTCCTAATAGATTTTTGTCATTGTTAGTGTAGGAACCAATGTTGATTTTATATGTTAAAAAATATGATTTTTTCCAGCTATCTCTGTGAATAATCTTGTATTGATGTTGTTGTTTGAAATGCCAAATTCTATCAAAAACCCCTTGCTGATTGCTGTTGTAATTCATGTTGTATTGTAGATGGTCCTTTAACTTCTCTGCAGTTCCTATGGGGTTAGGAGGGGTTTTTCTGAAAACCCTATTGCATCTTTCTTTCCAAATAAACCAAGAGATAGTTAAACAAAGCTCTGCCCAACCAATATTCATGAATTTCCTGGAATTGTTAGTTATACAATAATTGAGCCAATCATGAAAAGTAATACAACCATTTCTCATAATGTTTAGATCTATGTGGCAAAGGTTCCAAACTTGTTTTGTAAAATTGCAATCAAGGAACAAATGAGTTAGATTTTCTTCCATGCTATCACACATCTTACAAGTGGAGTCTATGTTAGGTAATATCCTAGCAGCTTTTGCCCCTGTAGATAAAATATTATGAGCTGCTTTCCATGTGAACATTCTGATTCTTGGGGTTGTTTTCAGACTCCAGATTTTCTTCCAATCACGTTGAATAGTTATAGGTAATGCTGGTCTGTAGGTAATTTTATCATATAGAGATTTTACAGTAAACTTACCATCAGCAGTAAGGGTCCATGTGATACTATCATTGCATTCTGTATCTGGAAATATCAAAGTAGTTATGGTATTAACTATGTTTCTATCAAAACATATAAGCAGTTTAGTAGTGTTCCAAGTACAATCATAGTTAATACATTCATTCAGATTAGTTATACTACCATCATAGTTGTTTCCTTTCTGAATAGGGGGTTTGAAACCAGGTATCCAGTTGTCTAACCAGGGATCAATGTTACAACCATTTCCTATTTTTATGATACTATAATCTTGTATTCTAGCTATTCCTTGTAAAATACCTTTCCAGATCCATGAATCAGTTTTTCTTGGTTCAGTACTCATTCTCAGTATAGTAGTATCAGGGTAGTGTTTTAGTTTCATATTAGTGGCCCATAGAGTTTCAGGATATTGTATTAGTCTCCAGGCCATTTTAGATATCATAGCTTCATTGAATTTCCTAAAAAAAAATTTATTCCTAGACGTCCTTCAGAGATAGGTCTGCAGATAGAGTCTCAGGCTTTCGGGTAAAAGCCTTTAGGACCCTCATCCGTCTTTCCCCAAAAGAAATCTCTTTGCATGTCTTCAGCTTTTTTTGCTATTTCAACTGGTATTCTAAAGCAGGACATGGTAATTGTCTATAGTGGAGGAAGAGTTCTTAATGAGAACCCCTTTTCCAGCAGTAGAAACAGTTTTTCCTTTTCATCTTGACATTTTTGTTTCCATTTTATTCACAATACCCTGGAAACAAGTAATTTTAGATTGGTGCGTAAACAGAGGAACTCCTAGATATTTATCATTAAGGTAGCATTACAGAAAACAAGACAGTCATCAGCAAATAATAAATGAGAGATAGGGTTAGCACTATTAGAAAGTCTTATGCCAGTTAAATTGTTTATAGATTCCTCATGCATGATAGTTCTAGATAAAGATTCCATACATAGAAGAAAAAGATAAGGAGAAAGAGGATCTCCCTGTCTTAAGCCTCTAGTAGGTTTGAAAAAATCGCAAGGAACACCATTAAGCATCACTGCCAGACTGGTAGCACTGATGCATTCCCTTATTATTTTGCAAAAGTGTTCATTGAATCCTAGTTTAGCTAGAATTTTCATCAAAAAATCCCATTCCACTCTGTCAAAAGCTTTTGACATATCGATTTTGAGCCTCATGTAACCCATTTTGTTTTTTGTTATTTCTCATACAATGAATAAGTTCATGAGCAGTAGTAATATTGTCCGAAATTTGCCTTCCAGGGACAAAAGAAGATTGGTATGGGGAGATAATGTTGTCAAGTAAAGGTTTAATTCTGTTAGCAATTACTTTTGATATGATTTTGTAAGTAGTGTTGCAAAGTGTTATGGGTCTGAATTCTACAGCTGAAGTAGGGTTTTCATTTTTTGGTATGAGGGAGATAAAAGTACAGTTTATCTCTTTTAGCATATGGCCAGTTCAGAAGAAATTTTGGATCATATTAGTAACATTTTCCCCTACAATGTTCCAGTTTTTTTTATAGAAATTTGGCCCAAAGCCATCAGGACCAGGAGACTTGTCAGGTTTCATTTGGAAAAGGGCAAATTTGATTTCATCAGAGGTAGGGGTAGCACACAGAGTGATGTTTTCTTCCATAGTTATACTAGTAGGAATGATATCAAGATGATGATTGTTGATAGTGGCATCACCTGAGGTGGCAACACCACTAAAATGATTAGTGAGGATGGCAGAAACTTTCGTTCTGTCTTGAGCCCAAACTCCATTTGAGTCTTTAAGAGAGTCAATTCTGCTATTTCTGAATCTAGTATTAGCTAGACCATGAAAATAATTAGTATTTTTGTCTCCTAATTCTATCTGTTGGTCTCTGCTTTTGATTTTCCAGAATTCTTCTTCAATATATTCCCAATCTTCCAACTCATGGGCTAGGTCTTGTAATTTCTGGTTTTTTTTGTTACTTTCTGGTAGGTTTTTGGTTTCAGCAATGTTATTTCTGGTTTTTTCATTGTTGTTTTTGATATTGCCAAAAGTGAGTTTGTTCCAATCTTTGAGAATGTGTTTAGTGTGCCTAAGTCTTTTAACAAGACCTAAAGCAAGAGATCTTCCTATTTCAATATCCCACCCATCTTTTATTTGATTTGTGTAGTCTGGGTGATACATCTAGCTACCAAAATGTTTGAAAGGTTTAGGTCCATCATCTCATGGAGTAAAAGTGTTGAGGAGGATCATCTGGTGGTCTCCAACAAAAGTAGGAATATGCTGAATAATAGAGGTAGGGAAAAGACTGTACCAATGAGAGTTACAGATACCTCTATCAAGTCTTACTTCAGCATGGAATCTACCTTTCCTGTGATTACTCCAAGTGTAAGGATACCCTGTAAAGATATCAGCTTCTTTTTTGTCAATAGACAAGCACCCTTTTTTTCAGAATTGTGGAGAGTGATATTCAAATCTCCAATTATGACCCAAGGAATATTCATAATGGTGGCCATATGAATAATCTGGTTCCAAGAATCCAACTTTTTCTCAGTGGTATAAGGACTACCATAGAGACTGGTTAGAAGCCAGAATGAGTTTGATATCTTATCTTTCACAATAGCATTTATTTGGTTGCTTGTGTGACTCTCAATAGTGATATCAATGCCATTGTTCCACCCCAGCACAAGTCCTCCTGCTTTGCCTATAGGTGGAACTATCCAATAACTTGGGATCTTTAGTTCTTTCATATATTTTATCATTTTCTCAGTATTTTGCTCGGTTTCAGAGAGAAAAATGATATCTGGTTTGATTTTGTTAAGATGTTGGTTGAGGTGTTTTCTTGTTTCATGCTGTCCTAGACCTTGACAGTTCCAAGCTAACATATTAACAAACTCCCAAAAATAAGATATGATAGGATAACTGAAAGTTAATAAAACGTTTTTAAAGAAGTAATCATCACAAGTGAAATTTAAATTGCAGTCATGCTTATTACTTTTAAAATTATAATTAAAAGTTTGATTTTGTTTTACCTCATCCTTGTGCATCATTCCTTCCTCCTCTGCATGTTTCCCTTCCAAGACCCTCCAGTATCTAACATTGGATTTTTCTTTGATGTTTTTTTTCCTGGTATAATGTTATTTTCAGAGGTGTTGTCAGATATTTGGATAGGGGACTCATTTTTTGAAGATGAATCACCCATGATTTCTGTGGTAGCAGCTGGGGTTGGAGATGGGAGTTCATCAATAGCCATATTGGTGTTGGGATCAATGTCCCAAAGGAGGTAACTTTTTGGGATGAATTTCTCAGAACTAGTATCCCCATCTTCTTTGTAGATGATGTAATTTTCTTTGGATTTTTTGTTATTTTTACTGGTTGTTTCCTCTTCTTCCTCATTCTTGTTGTTTCTTTGTTGCCACTGAGAGTGGAATTGGTAGAAGCTATTTCATTGAGATACTGTAACCTTTCTATTCTTGCCCATGGCCTTAGAAGGGTACATCTGAAAAGCATGATTCATAGCTTTCTGATGAGAAATGGTGTAAGCATTTAAAGGAGTACTTTTGGTGATGTCTTCCTTTTCAGGATGAATCTTCTCAGGGATAGGTTTTGTTGCCACCTTTTTGACAAAAGTGCTTGTAGCTTCTTGTTTTTCTTTTCTTATTTTTTCCAACCTTTGTCTATGGAATTCATCCAGAGAGATTCCTCTTTGCTTGGCCAGACAAATAGGATGTTCAACATCACATGTTGGAGCATTTTTGTCAAAGAAAGAAGGATGTTGTCTATCAATGACAGGAACCCATGTCTCCTTTCCCTTAGCTTTGGTTTTGTTGTTACTTGTACCACTGTTGACTGATCTTGTTGGTTGACTTAGGCATAAGTCCAGAGAAGCATAGCTTTCATCAGTAACTTCCATCTCTTTAAGTTTATTCTTTTCCTGATTGTTTTCTTTAATGAATGCAATGATAGCAGTTATTGATGTATTATTTTCATCTTCAGGTGTTGGAATAATGACTTGTAGGTTGGTATTTGGTGGGACACATGGTTTGATTGGGTGTTCAATGATACGATAAACAAGACAGATTTTGCAAGGGTTTATTGTAAGAGAGAATTCAAGCCAGCTAGGTGGTTCTTACTCCATTAACATAAACCCAAGTACCAAATTCAAGGTATGTGTCAGTCCTTATCTCAAGAAGACATTCCACATTCTTTTCATGAGTATCTCTTCCATAGGGTTTGTTATGAGTGATGTAAATCCCTGCAGGAAGTGTAAATCTTTTCAGATTTTCAGTAGTAATGTATTTTACTGGGACTCTCTTGATATGAAGCCATATTGTGGTGATTTTCCAGTTAGCTTGGTTGAAGTGTTGGAAGTCATCTTCAGGAACTTCTTTCGTAACAAAAAGTTCATTACAGCCATGCTCCTCCTTCGAGAAGAAGTTGAAAATCTCTCATACAGGTAATACGAAGACAGAAAAAATTCTTTTCATTTCTGTAATTTCCTACATGCACTGGTTCATCAAGTTTCCACCAGTTTTTGATACACTGGTAAACTTCTCTTGCAGAAAGTTGTCTTGGAGAACAACTTTTACCAACAATACATTGTCTCCAATTTTGTTTTGTGGGTTGAGTAAGATTTTCTGAGGTTAGATGGACAATAAGGGCTTTTTTCTTGGGTAATATGAGTTTAGTTTCCATTTGATTAGTGATAATAGAGACAGTTGTTTCAAGATTACTGGTACCTAGTGTCATAAATTTTTTGTAGTTAGTTCTCCTTTTAGAACTTGGTATGAATTGAATGTTGTGGTTGGGGTTATTTATATAATTGCCAATGTGATTTTCATTGCAGATATTTTGGATATTTTGTGAGAGGTCATAGTAAGGAGTGCTTGAGGTGATGTTTCTTTTGATAGTTGTACTACCAATAAGTAGGATACTCTGGCTATGAAGATTTGTATTTTGAACTTCCTTAGATTTCTGACAGTTGTTGTTTATTTTGTTTTTGTTGCAGTAATTTTTTGTATCAGAGGTAAAAGGGATGGCCTTGCTTTGGGAAGCTGAAAGAAGGTTCAGTAAGTAAGGCCTTTTACTAGGAATTGGATTTTTAGCCTTACTCAAAGACTGACAGTAGCTGATATTTTTAGTGTACCAGTTGTAATTTGAATTAAAGTTGAGGTTAACACTTTCTTTCATACAGGGGGAATGGGTTCTTAACTCGTTGTACTCCCATCTCCAGCAGTTGACACATGTTTGTTGGTAACACAAATGAATAGTAAACAGAGGTGTGTAGATGTTAGGTAAAGTGATGATGAAATTGATATTATTGGATTTTCTTTGATAAGTAGTAGGGGTCCTAGTTAGCAATTCGGGAAACGGATACAAGTTCGGAACGGTAAACGTACGAGTATTATCCGAATTCAGAAAAATTAAATTCGGTCCAATATTTGGTCAACGAGTCAAGATTCGGCGGTAGTACGGAACGGCATACGTACATGTATAATTCGATTGTAATATGTTAGTTCGGAACGGAAAATTCGGTACTAGAAAATATATTATTTTAAAGCAATATGACTTAATTTGATGGTTTAAAGCTATATATTTAAAATTTACTTTAACACTAACAACAATAAAGCGTGGATCAGTGGTTAGACGTCTAACCTGCACGCAGCAGAACAGGGATCGAATCCCTCTAGTCTCAACTTTTTACAAATAGAAGGATAATATTCTGTTGGGGTGGAAATAGAAGATATTGGGGTGGAATTAGTGGCCGAATTTGAGGAACGAATGATACGCGATGGCGAATAATTCGCGATTTATCCGGGAACACCATATAATACGCGACTTGAGTATGGGCTTTCAGTTGGACGGCCGATTGGTTCGTTATTCGCGTATAACGAATAGTTCGCGAATAATTCGGCAAAATTCGTCGAATTGCTAACTAGGGTAGGGGTTGACCTATTGATTATATGATATTGATTAGATTGGGTATTTATAGTTTTAATGTACTTGCCAGGTTTTTGGTGATGGGTTAAAATAGTGTTTTTTTTTTGTAATAACTTCTATGTAGGGCCCAAGGAGAGAAACTGCACAGGAAAGAGACATAACACAGTTAATGAGGTCAGTACAAATGGATATTTTGTCCCACATTTTTTGAGAATATTCTCTGAAGCTCATTTTAAACTTTATGTTTAGATTTCCAAAAGTGATACTGGTTTTTTTGTTTTACAAATGTAAGTCAAATTGAATTTAAAACAACATTTTCTAAAATAAAATTTTGGACAATGATTTTTTGCAAGAATTTTTTTAAAAAGCATAATAAAACCCTTTCACTTATTTTGCTATCATAACTTATCCCTGGTTGCTTATTAAAAGTGTTGATTGAAAATTCTGTCTTGGACCTATCAGATATGAAATAAATGGGAAAAAATTTGTACCAGGTTAGGTTTATCTTCCTTTTGTGTTGTATATGGCTTTTTTTTGGTTTTTGAAGGTGAGCATGATAAGGGCTAGAATAAATATGTTTGAGCAACAGGTGTTGATTAGAGTTATTGGTGTTGATGTAGTGGTACTTGAAGCAAATGCCACCTCTTGAATTTTTGAATAAAGATTGAATGTAACATTTATCAGTTAGGAAGATTGAATGGTTTTGATGGGATGGGTTACTTTGAATAGAGGGCTTACTTAAGGAGTTGGTATTAGCATTAACTATGATGGGATAGGAAAGCCAAAGGGTTTGAGATAAAAAATCAGAGGTAAATACACCCCCTTTATTACCATTGTTCATTGTTTCCTCTAATTGCATGCATTTAGTGAAACTTTCATTATTATTTTCAAAAAGATGCAGTTGGAATAGCCAGAGGTTTTGATAATTGTGGTTATTTATTAGGTTGGTAAGGGCAATAACTGCCCAGATAAGGGTAAACC
>JAJJMA010051748.1:0-10593 GCA_023529015.1 Papaver nudicaule | reverse complement strand
TTTTGTTCTTTTTTTCTTTTTTTTTTTTTTTTTTTTTGCATCGAACTACTGTGCCGAAACCATCTTTAAAGCATAGGCTGTTATCCAATTCAAGGTCAGGTTTCTTACTTTCCATGATTGAGATTAAGTAATTACTGTGAATTAAACTGACAATTGAGATTACCTTATTTTACCACATTATAGGATGCATTTATGTATATACAGTGATTGTTTGGTCAGTTATCATGCATTCGCTCTGCAATGCTGGAGTTAATATTTGCAAAACCAATCCTGATTTCTTTTAGGTTTTCAAAAATATTCAGGTTACAATTGATGCTACATGTGAGTTTTTCGACGAAATTCTTGACATAAACTGTCTCTTTTGTTCTACTACTCACTTATCGATGATTGCACTTTTCTTTTTCACTTTTAAAGAGCTTCAATAGGGAAAAGTAACAACAGATATGCTCAAAGTCTAAAGGTAACACACATTACAGTATCCCTTAATGTATCTGAATTAGTATTGATTTTTTTCCTTTGCATTTAGCTGCCTAAAAACCTTACACATAGTAAGTTCATAATAAGCTCGACATATACATTTTGTACTGTAGAAATGGAACCTTTGATCTTAGTTTCATGGTTCATTGTTTTTGGGCAGCAGAATTTTATTCATATGTTTAATACTTCTTACTTATTTGTTTGTTTAGGGTTGCTTCATGAAGGTGACATTGATATTCATTTGTATGTGAATTTGATTGGACATATGGATTAGTTATGTTCTTATACTAAATAATGGAATCTATGCCCATTCGGACTTAGGAGGAAGCAATGGTGTTCGATTTGTCTTCTCTTCCTTCCACCCTTTTAGAGGGAACAAGTAATTAGTAGTATAGACCTCTGTATTCTGAATATGTGCATTTGTGTCGAATGTAATTTTAAAGCTGAGGGATACTTTTATCTTCTGTGCTGCTAGGTAAATCTGACTGGAACATATACAACCTCTATAGTAAAGCTCCTGGACAGGTTTGAAGATTGGCTACAATTTCTACCAGGTTTCTTACCCGAAGTTCATGAAATAAAAGATAGGTAGGTCCTATTGATATTGGCAGTGGAGAAAATTCACAAAATGTTCTCGGGTGCTCATTAGCTTGCTCTGCACTTTTATGGGTTTGTTTGCTCTTTTCTGCACTATCCACGTTCAAATTACACGTAACTATGCTTTAATTAGCCATACAGATTTATACATGTATGCTAGCGGCAGGACTATTGTTGTTGTTGGACAAAATGATAATGGAAGTGCTACAAACTGTGAAGATCAAAAAATATTTGAATGTAAAGATGTGACGGTGAGTGACGGTAGGAAGAACTATGGACGGTGGTATAGTCATTGAAGACTCGGAGTTAGCTCATGACCAAAGCAATGCAACCTAATATGTTTTATACTGCAAATTGGTCGTTAAGTTGAGAAATACTCTTTTATGACTCGGTTGTTTGCAACTGCTTGAAGCATCTAAAAATATGCGACCCATGATAGCAAATGATTAGCGTCTGATAGCAAATGATTAAACCATACCTTCTCACTTTTTTTGTCGTTATGTTTTGTTTGATTTCTAATTTTATAACTGATAGTTTTGTATTCCAGGTAGGGAGTGTTGGCGCAATAACATTTTCACAAACTGGCTTCTTTATTTTTGCCGCTCACTGTTTCAGCTGGGTCTCGAATCAGGCTAGGTATTACTCTAATCCTCTATTTCTGGAAGGTACCTTAACTTTCGTTGCCACTGTTATTTGAACAACACCGTTTTCTTTAGCACTTAAACTCGGAATTTCTCTTTCAAATTTGACATTGGTGAAGAAATCCAACCCATCCGGGCCAGTAAGAGGTAATCAAACATCGGACTTCATGTATGCCTATACATTTATGGCGTTTCTACTGCTTCATGGCTTACGGAATACTAGAATCAAGTCTGAATTTTCTTGGAAGTACGTAGTTGCATCATAATTTCATGGCAACCTACTATATCCATATTCCATATTCTATTGGGAACCAGATAAGGTTTAGTAGAAAAGGGATCAGGAAGAGACAGGATGTCTAAATCCATGGGAAGTAAAACACTGGATTTCAAAAGATGGCCACTTGCTTTCCTGCTCTTGATGAGGTCTATGATGGTACCTGAATATCTTAAATTTTGAGTTCCTTGGTGATACTTATTTTATCGAGGCCATGCAGCGCACCACTGGGTAAAAGATTCGAGATTTGCGTTTCTTATTTGATGATGCACGAAGTATTATTCTTTGAGAACTTTAGTCCATCTCAAGCGTTAAATGTGTTTTATATTTGCCATATTCTTCTCTGATTATTAGTTAAGATAAAGATGTTTCCACACTTTGACAAGGTGCAAATTGAGCACTGAGTACCAATACTTATATTGATTATAGATGTGCTTATTTTGTAGATTTTGTAGAATAGGCGGATATTGCATAACTGAGGTTGGCTGAATCTATTACCACTTACCAGGAAGTGCATGCAACCCCGCAGTGTCTTTGATGAATTTTTTATTAATTGATGCTGCCGATGACGGTGAATGCCCCTCTTTTAATTCACCGCTCTTAAAAAACCAGTGTACTATGGTCTTCATTTTCACGGAAGCTCTTGCCAGCGTAAATTTTTATGTATTTGCTGTCTTTGCTCAATTGGCAGAGCACATGGTTCTAACATGTGGTTGTGGGTTCGAATCCCACAGATGGGCGTAGTTACTATGATTGTTCTTATGCGTACTATCGGCCAGTTTTAATGTTATTCTGGCAATCACCATAGGCGGTGAGGATGGATACCTATGATGGTAAGAAACGGAAAGAACACATGATAGAGGTAAAGGAGTCAATGCCCGACGGTGCAATTGTCCCAGTTATGTCTACATTAAGCCTGCAACTACCTTTTGTATACATAGGTTTTTCCTGTTCTGCCTTCCATCTTGGAAAACGTACGACTATACCCTTTTCTACTGGCTATTATTCTTTTGCACAGTGACAGCTATCGTGGATTCAAACGTCTCGCAAACTATTTGGTTAACAGAAGTTGTCAGGGAGAAATAACTCAGTGGCCATCACCTTTGTAAGAGATTTTTGTGCAAGCAAATTTGGTAGCCGGTTAGAATTCACTGCATAAAATAAAGAATTCAACCAGATATGTAGGCATTAAGGAGAAGGATATTTCAAGGGTTCTGGATTAGTCAATTAAGAACTGATTTCAGAATGTCTGCTTAAATAGGTTGTTTGTATAACTGCCTACTTTTACTTTGTTTTCTTCTGTGTGGGTTGCGTCCTCACTCTTGGTAATATGGAAGGAACATGAGATTCAGGATACCACGAAACCATAATTTATAGTAGGTCAGTCTTTTTAAATTTACTTTAAGTCATGCTATTTTTTCTTTAGATACGTGACATGTATGTCTTTTTAAAACGAGCCAACAACAAAGCATTAAAAAGGTTATCTACTTTAATTTAGCTAGCAAGTGCTTCCATGTCGGGCAGTTTTGAAGGCTTCCTGCACTTTTTTGGTAACTAGAGGGATGCATTATGTTTCTTTTGCAAAGTTGGTTAATTTGGGGATTAATATATATATATATATGTTGCACCAAGCTAACTTCTGTTGGTCTCTCCATTTTATTTTGCAGGAAATCGGCTGATACTGTCTCACTCAAGGGAATCAGTTGTATTTGTTGCCACTCAGCCAATATGTATATGTTGCAGCAAGCGACGTCATGGTTGGCATAACGTGCAAGGGACATAAAACAAAAGGGACATAAAACAAATCACTAGCAGATTTACCTGGAAAACCCCTTAAACTGTCTTGAAGTCATTTTAATCTTTTTCAATCGCTGGGTATTTTGTTTGATCGATTAATCAAATTGGATTTCAAGTATGTGTGTTCCTGATGTTTGTGTATGAAATGCTCAACATGGATTTACATGGCATGTCCAAAATGCTATGAAAGACAATTCTAGCTAAGCAAAGAAAAGTGGTGTGGAAGCTACAAAACTAGCAGCAAAATACAAACTAGAAATGCATGTCAAAGACAAACCAACACAACTGTCATTATTGCATTTTGAAAAAAAAGCCAAACCACTATTTGACAAACAAAAGGAAAAAATACCCGGTGCGTAGCACGGGCCTAAATCTAGTTCGGATAAAAAGGTAAAGCTGACAGGACCTTAAAACCATTAAATGACTTTTGCCATATATACAGTGCTGGTTGTGATCGCTTTCTTCGTGAGGCCCCAAAGAAAACGACTTCAACGGTTCAACCTTGTTGGAGCCTCTTCCATTTGCACGTCAGCTGAGCCAGCGCAGAGGATGTATGTTAGATGTTTAGAATATTCTATTTGAAACAGCCCAAAGTTTATTTTTGGGGCGTTTTTCAAAACAGTGCAATAAACTTGATTTCAATCTGAATTTTAGTTTTTTTTTTTTTTTTTTTGAGAGAGAGAAGCGAAAACAAAAAGAAAAACCTTCCTAAATTTGGCCCCATGAAAAAATAATTCCGGTGGATTTTATATAGTAAAATCGGAAAATCAATAGAATAAAACACATCAAGGATAAGTTTGCCTAGATAAACAGACCGTTGCGATCTCGCCAAGTGTAAGATCTAAGGGTTGTGGTTGTATTGGGTCCTTCATCTTCCATTAAACCTCTTAAATGGTTATTGGCCCCACTCCATGATTACCCATTAAAAACTATATTATCTTTATGTGCAGTGGCGGAGCCAGAAATTCCATATGGGGGGCTAAAATAATTTGGCGGTTTTGGCGGCCGTAGGCCGCCGATTTTTTTCCGAGTGTTTTACATCATAAGCAGCGATTTTCTTTCGAGTTTAGGCTTTTTTTACTATGAACATCGCAAATTAAAGAGGTATGTACAAAAAAATGGGAATTAGATGGGCTAAATTATAGAAATTCTATATATTGGGGGGCAAAAATATGTAAACACAAAGATTTTAATGAACTAAACTTTAATATTAAAATAATTGGTGGGCTAAATGCTAAATTCAAGGGGACTGGTGGACTAAACTTAGGGACTTGGTGGGCTAAATTTTTTTTTATTTTTATAAGGGTGAAAATAAGGCTTAGTGGGTAATTATCAGAATTAGGGGGGGGGCTATAGCCAGGTCTAGCCAACCTTTGGCTCCGCCCCTGTTTATGTGTTATATTAATTAGTGAGTCATTAATTTTTATAATCAATAATTCATTAATTAATCATTATAAAAAGTTCACTAATTTAAAAAAAAAAAAACAAAAAAGTCTCATTAGTTAATATAGTAAATATTTGTTTACATACGCTAATTTTGATTTGTGTTAAAAAAATATAATAATTTTGATAACAATTACATCAATACACATTGGCGGCGATTGTGGTTGTGTTGGTCAGTAGTGGGGGAAATGGTGGTTGTTAGTGGATGATAGAGGCGGTAACGTTTCATGGTGGTGGAAGAAGTAGACCCAGTGGTGGTTTTTGTGGTCTCATCGTTTTTAGCACGATTGATAAAGATGGGTATCAAATATTACAAGATGATACCAAATTGTGTAGGAAAAAAATTATCATGACTGTTTGATCACTCAAATGGTACCCTGTTGTTTTCGGTACCTGCCCATAATACACATCAAGGACAAATTAGGCTGAAAAAATGGTCGTTGAGATCTCGACATGTGTCTGAATCAAATGTTGTCGTTGTATTGAGTCCCTTATTTCTCATTAACCCCCTAAAATGTTTATGGACCCTCCGGAATCCGTGAATGCCCATTAAAATCATGTTATATTTAGTTGTATGCGTTCTGTTAATTAGTGTATCATTAGTTTTTCATAATCAATAATTTATTATTAATTATCATAAATGTCTCATTAATTGATCTAATATATATTTTTTTCTTCATTACATATGGTAATTTTGATAATAATTATATCAATAGACATTGGTGGGGATTCTGGTGGTGTTCGTCAGTGAGGTGGTGGAGGCGGTAACCCTTATTGGTGGTGGAAGAAGTAGTGGCAATGGGTGGTTTTTGTAGTGGTGGATGTTGGTGAGTAATGGTGGACAATATTAGTTTGTGTCGTTATGTCATGGAATGTGTTTCACGTTTTTTGCACGATTGATAAATATGGGTACCAAATTTCCACGCTGATACCAAATTATTTATGAACAAAAAGTAGTCATGACAATTGGATCACTCAAATGGTATCTCTGCTATCTTGGGTAACCGCCTTTATAAAATTACATTTTTTTAGTGTCAAAATAAGGTCAATTGCAATATAAAAGAAAATATACACTAACAAGTAAAAACTTAATGGAACAAACTAATTGTCACTTTATATTGACGACAACAAAATGAATACTAGCGTACCTGTGTGCTTTTTCAGAGTAAAAAATGCAACTGAAAGTATGCTCCTCAGAGTCTTATATAACTATCCGGTTAATAAGATACAATGTAACGCGGTTTTCCTACAACGTAGAAGGTTCTCCCGGATCAAACGGCACAGCTGGATTCATGGCTCCCGAACAAAAACTTAAGAAAACAGTTAAGGAATCATTAGAAACATGGAAAAATCGGAGATTCAACTAATTATGCTCATTCTTATTTCGTATGAAACACAACGGCAAAGTAGAGTGTCATACAACGCAGAACATATAAATTGCAATTTCGCTCGAGGATGGCCGCATATTCACCACATTCGTGAAAATCAAAGTTTTTGGAGACCAATGGGAGTACATGTCATGCTAACCATGCAATGCAGAATTCATGGGATATCGCAGAATAAGATCGAAGTGTAAAGCATGTAAACGACGGGGCAAACCCACACCAAGTTGACTAACAACCATTTCATCAATATTGTTATGATTCTAACCAATAAATCATATTCAAGAATATGACTAAAACAAAAAATCAAATACATTATGCAAATTCGGATAAACATAGAGGACAACGCTGGATCCACAGTTTTGTGTCCTCGGGAAACATGAAAGAGGATTTACTCCAGTATAGCATCTCAACATTTATGGCCATCAATAAAGTTTTCTCTAATGACAACTTCACACATATATATAATGTCCACATATGCTTTCACTGGGTTATGTATTTGAGGTACTATACGAAGTCTTGCGTTGAAAAATTGGTTTCAAGATATTGTGACGATTGCTTACTACCAAAGAAGCAAAAACATATTCCCAGTTTCGGGTCTAAGAATGCCAGACTATCAAAAAAATATTGGATATGCAGAAAGGATGCTCAAAGATATTTACAATACAAATATGACAGACAAAAATCATTAGAGCAACATGGAGAAAGTGAAACAACCGATGGAGATTCCGATGACAATTTGGCACAAGAGAAAACCAATTACGACTATATTGGAACCATTTGGAGGATAGACGATTATAAGGATGAGTTTTTTTCTAAGTACAATTTTAGTGCAACTAAGGTCACAAATATATCCCTAACAAATTAACAAAAAATATATTTTTTTAATTTCTTTAAAACAAACACTACAAAAGGCACAAAGAATAAGGCGTAAACAATAAACAAGGGTGATTTTTTTTTTTTTGAAACAATAATTCATCATCAAACGTGTAGTGTGTAACGACGACACTCAACGTGAAGGTAAGAATAACAAACAAATAACACAAAGGCCCGCTTTTAATATTAGTGGAGAATAATCATCTCGGATTATAATGCATCTACGAATGCGATATGTAATTGGAGAATGAAATTAATAAGGTTTGTTTAAGATTGTTCTTATGTTAGTAGGTGCGTCATGTGGTTTTACAAATTTCGAAACATTTGTAGGCGTGTTTCGTGTCGTGTGTACCAATTTTTGTGAGAGACTATTTAAGTAAGAATTTATATGTTTTCGTAAATGATTCAAAAAAACTTAAATACTTATCAGATCAATGGAAACATTACCAACGATCAAGAATTAATAATAAAGCTAATCAATCAATTTGATGTCTAACAATTCAATAAACATGTGGACGCAGGATGACCGAATATTTACAAAGAAATGAGGAAACATTGTCTGGACATCTAAATCGACATATAAAGTTGAGGGTATGGAAGGATGGCAGGGAATGGATAAAACAATGGAAGAGGCGGGATCGATGGAAATGGGACGCAACCAACGACCGTTATTCGGAATAATACTATCGGAATGTCTCCGAAATAACCACAAGTGTTATTGAGAAATTATGGAAAGTCCATCTATGAAGATCTCCAACTAAAGATTGAAACAATATTCGGTATTAAGAATGCAACTGATGATCAGGTACTGGATTATGATCTCTACCTACTGGATAAAAATTTACAGGAGGGTACGATGCTCCGCGGTGAGGGTAAATTGGAACCAATAACTAAATATATTCAAACAAAATTGAGATATGTAATGCAAAAATAAATAAAACATAAAACTGTTTGCCATGGCAAGTTTACAGTCTAAAATTTATAGGGTAATGAGTATTCTAAAATTTGGAGTGTTATGAGGCGACATAAGAAGGAGAAAAACATAGTTCAAAGGAATGGACTACAATGTTGAACAGTCCCGTGCCGTCTGCGGCACGGGCAAATCCCTTGTCCCTTATAAAAGAAGACTGTTTACCCTTTCTCAATTAGTTGCTAATTACATGATTAAAGTCTAAACAAGATTAATTAGTCTTAATTCTCATATTAAAACAAGATTAAAACAAAATTAAAAATGATCAAACATGAGAATCACCCAAGTTTTTTTAACCAAAATCTTGAATCTGAACAACGCACAATCGGTCTATATATATAGCCACTTAAACCGATTATTGTTGGGTTCTCGAACAAATAAGTCGATTGTTGTTAATCTACCCAGAAATTTAAACAAAACAATCGGTGTACCCATACACATTGAACAATCGGTGTATATGGTGTGTCTATATGGACCGATTAAAAACATAACGGTTCTTATGAGCACCAGTATTCACCGATTTCAATTGAAAAAAGTTTAGTTTTTTTTTATTTGAAACACCCAAATTTATCTATATAATCGGTACACTTATTAACGAATATGGACCGATTGTACCAAAATCGGCACTTATGAAGATGTATGTGGACCGATTGTACCATAATCGGTTCTTAGGAGCACCAAAATTCACCGATTCCAATTGAAAAAAGTTTAGTTTTTATGTTTTAAAACAACTAAAATCGGTATTCATATCAAGAAATATAAACCGATTCTGGTTTTACTTTATAGTCGGCATATATAATGACCGATAACCATCGATTATTGTTCTTGTTTTTTAAAAATGAAGAACAATCGTTTGATATGATGGCCAATATACGCCGATTCTGGGAAAAAAATTACTTAACGATATTTATGGTGGGAGGAGTGGCGGCGGCGGTGGTGGTGATCGAGGCGGTGGTAATGGTGGTGGTGAAGTAGGAATGAAGGAGAGGGTGGCTATAGATATGGAAATGAAGGAAGTGGTGGTTATAGATATGTAATGAAATTAGATTAGAAAATGAGTAAGGGTAACTTAGTATTTTCATCAATTTTTAGACATCCCATATCCTTCTCTATTGGATAGGTTTAAATTTTCATGGGGCCAAATACTCACTCATGGGGCCAAATTTAATTAGGAAGAAAAAGGCAACGATTTTGTGAAACTAGAATCCAGTTTTCATCCCCAATAAAACTTAGCCTAATTAAGGAAACGTGAGACCCATTAACCCTTTCGAATAAGCAAACTGGCATTAGATTAGAGTTCTCTGAAAAACAAAAATAACGCAGAGGATCGAATTTGCCTGGATGATTTCATTTCATGAGCCCCTGACCCCTCGGGTTCATTTGAGTGTAAGAAAAATGCAGGGCAAGTGAAGATAATGTGTGGGTAACGTCCTTCCCTGTACCCAAATAGTAGATTCAGAATTGGTACGAGTAAATTTCCTAGTTTTTTTTTGGGACTATGGTGATTTAATAGGGGCTGTGGTATTTCAAAAATCGTCATGATTTGCCTCTTTGTACTGTGACGACTTGTGAAAATTGTCACAGTTTTTGCTTTCTACTGTGACGATTTTTGGAGGACCACAGTCCCCATTAAATCATCACAGCCCGAAAAACTGGGTAAATTTTCGAAACATTGAACTCGGACCAAGGTCTGGTAAAGGAGCCTCATACATCAGTACCCCGTATTCCTGCTGGATTTGAGGACATCCGTACAGGTACAGACCGGAAACATTGTACAGACCGCCCGCCGATGGCTCCGCCCCAAAATCTCCCGCCGCGTGTCAGCGCCACAAGAAGATGGAAGAAAATGAGCGGACAAGATGGAGGAAAGAGAAGAAAAGAGAAGAAGAAAAGAAGAAAGATGTGTGGACAAGATGGAGAAAAGAGAAGATGTGTGGTGAGGATGGCGGGCGGAGAATAGGGCGCTGAAAAAAGCGGGCGCTGAATAGCAGCGCCGATTTTCTTCTTCTTTTATTCTGAATCTAAAAAGCTACTACTCGTGAGGACATCCGTACGGTACAGGTACAGATCATGTGATGACTTCTGATTGGCCAGCTAAATTTTACTCCTATGCAAGTTATATCAAGTTGTGACACC